>JBAFWW010046212.1:0-17542 GCA_036873685.1 Agapornis canus | reverse complement strand
TAAAGGGTATTTCACAGAAAGGGAATACTATAGCTCCTGTAGCCAGTAAGTGCAAGATTCCTTTGCTATATTCACTTGGATTTGGGTTCTTCCTGCAGGGCACCTGCTTGGTACAGAGGGTATCTAAGTAAGAACTTTCCCTAACCTGGGTGAAGCACATACAGGACATCTGCAATTCTGGGACAATCTAGTTTTTTCCTCTTAAATACAGCACCTTTGTTACTGAGTTTTGTTTCATTATTTTTCCTGGGCTGATTCACCAGCACTGATTCTGATGCTGTACTCCTCAGCGCTTCCAGTTCCCCTCCAGTGTTTTTGAGCCATGCCTTCTTCTAAGATGCACTTTTCTTATACTACTACCTCAAACATGAAGAGGAATATTGAACAACACTGGAAGCAGGACCAGATCACATCAGGAAACACGTCCTCCCAGTTTGAAAGCCAATGAAAACAGTGTGGGCACTTAGCAGCCCACTGCACTGTCACCCTGTGCTTCACACCATGTCTCACATGAGGCTGTTTATACAGCTGCTTGTTAATTTTTGATTGCATCCCTCATTACTAAGTTCAGGTACAGCAACATTCATGTCTGTAATCCCTCTTTGTTTCCCTAAGCTAGTGGTTTTGCTTTTTGCCCCTGTACGGAGAGGTTCAGGGATAATCCATAAAAGAAAAATGTGTACCTCTCCATGTGCTTGTAATAATTGGTTCAGAGCTGTTCTCCCATAAACAAGTCATCCCTTACAAAAGAATGAGAGCACTTCAAATGCAGCAGCCTCAAATGCTGCCACGGCAAAAGTCTTTTCCTTTGTGTCCCTAGTGAAGAAGAAGGGGAACAAAATCCCAAGCAGACCAGCAACACACCAGCCCCAACGATGAGCCTTGGCTTCTTTCCAGTCTAAAAGAGCAGTGAGCACAAAACCCTTGCTGAGCATGCTGCCTCGAATCCTGCCATGTTCAAGTGAAGGAGGTGTTGACATCAAGCGCTGTAAGAAGACAGACTGCAGGAGAGCTGAAAGGTTATCATAGAATCATAGAATGGTTTGGTTTGGAAAGGACCTTAATATCATCTAGTTCCACCCCCTTCTATGAGCAGAGACATCTCACAACAGATCATGTCACCTAAGATTCAAACGCTGCCAGGGATGGAGCATTTACCACTTCTTCAGGTGACCTGTTCCAGTGCCTCACCACCCTCAAAGTAAAGAATTTCTTCCTTATATCTAACCTGAACTTCCCCTGTTTAAGTCTGAACCCATCACCCCTTGTCCTATTGCTTCAACTGTTTTGTCTGGGTGTCAGAGTGCTGCTTGGAGCTGGGCTGCCTGAAGGGCAGGTAGGATGCTGCCCCTGGCTGGAGAGACACTGCTGCACTTTCCCAGCTGGGCTGGGACTGCAGAGGCCAAGCTGACAATGAGGTCCCCTCCTTCTCCTCAGTAACCTTCTGCAGGGAGAAGGCTTTCCGAAGGCTGTGGTGGCCTTGGTGAGCAATGTGAGACCTGAGCCACCAGGCTGGAACAAGAACTGCATGGAAAAGCAGTAGACAAGCACTGCGCAAAGAATTAGCCCTGTTAACTAGCACACATTCCTCACAGGCATGCCGTAGGGAAATCTTGGCCAGCATTTCTAAGCTTTATCCATCTTGCCGTGGTTTCCAACCTTGCTGTTGTTTACAGGCTTAACAAACTGAAGACTGTTTGGAAGAGATCACTTCTTAATCTGCCTTGTCTTAAGACCAAGAGGAGAGGAGGAGGGCAAGGTCATGCACATCGAGGCCAGGACAGAAACACCCTTATTTATCTTCCCTAGGCTGTTCTAGATTTTAACTCTTTCCAGATACATCAAAATAATCAAGATTTTAATTTGGTGGGCACTGCAACTTGTGGGGAAACCCTCACACTGTTATAAATTAATTGGTTTTGGAAGGCTTAAAATTTCACCCCGTTCGGTTGCCTTGCGCTGGTTCAACTCCTGAGATCAAATATGCAGTAAAATGCCAGAGGAGCATCTCCTGTCTCCTGCTTCCTACTTGACTACAAGCTGTGGGTCAGCTTCACAGCAGCACTGCAAGGTGTCTGAAGGAAGCACCCTTCCAAGAGTCTAATTACACACCCCTACCAGGTCAAAGTGAAAAGCCATCCTCTAAATACCTGCTTGGAGAACACGAATCCAGGCAGTGAGACAGACAGCTGAGCATAAAGCTATTTTTTTCATAAGCAAAGTTGAAGGTTAGCTAAAAATATGGCCTATCCCTTCCAAGGGTTATTTTGCTGTGTTGACAAGAATAAAGCTATTGGCAACAGAGCATTCAGAGTATTTGAGGCTGGTGTTTGTCTGTCAGTCACTCATCCTCCAAAACAGTCTTGTGAACATTTGGAAGGCAAGTGGGATGTATGGTCCAACCCCTCCTGGGAAGGCTGAGAGAAGATCATGTAGCTGTAAAAGCTGAAAAAAACCTGTGGATAAAGCAAACAGGAAGAAGGAAAGAAAGGAAGAAAAAAATTGTTAAGGAGGAAAAATATTAAAATCCTCAGAATGTCTACAAAAAAGGTAGCATTCAGAGGAAGAAAGTAGTCAAGTACAGGGAAAATCAAAAGAAATTGTTTAGGGAAAAAATGAAGATTGAGAAAGTAATATAAAAAGGGAAAAGGTGTGGAGATTACATGAGGGGAGAAAAGTGATCATAGGAAAACACAACACTCTGCTTTTCCTGGTGTAGAACAAGGCCTTTGTCCACACAGCAGGAATCCACAGGCCATCAGCTGGGCACACACACAGAATCAAACCCAGGACAGGTAGGCCTGGCTGCTGAGCGCCAGAGGCCAGGATCAACGTTGTGGCTGGGGGTTTCCAGGGATTCCATACTTGTCACACCTAGAAAAGCAAAGGCCTCCAGATACAGAAGCTGTGCTGCATGGGGACTCCTCTTAGAGCCAGGAGTGCCTCAACATGTAAAGTACTTTCTTTGCAACAAAAGAGTTCTGTGCCTTAGGCACTCTAAAAATCCAGGCCTGGGTGGGTGGCTCAAGTACCAGCCCTTTCATTCTGCTGACACTTGGACAGGTAAAAGGGTTGGAAGGAAATCAGTTTCCTGCTTGTGCTCCTCCTTATCTCCTCCTGCCAGTACAGGAACCTCTGCAATCTGCACCACCTAAATCAGCCTTTTGTCTCCCTCCTCTGCACCTCTAAAGGATTCTGTAGCAAGAACATCTTGTCTCCTCTCCCTCAGCTATTCAGAACTAAGCTTTAGTGTCACCATTGCTTTCCCAGACATACTTTGCATTCCTCTTTGGTGCTCCCTATATATGGGAAGTGTTCTGTTTAATCGCACGTTAAACATGACTGTATCTTACTGTACCTGCTGGAAAGGGGCACAGGAACTTGATAGGGGGCTGCTCCCTACACCTCTTTTTCAGGGCAAGTCTCCCACTGGCTTGCTCACTGGTCACAGTACCAGCTCCAGCCTTCCCTAAACCTATCTACACGAAGTTAAAGAGCTGCAGAGCCAAATGACATTCAGTGCTTAGCACACCAATCTCTGCTGTGACTAATCCTGAAGTTAGACACCTTTTCCCAGAGATGCCATTGCTGGCACACACACAGCTCCCTCTCTGCCTGAATCCATGGCACACAGTGGAGAAGAAGGTGAAGCAAACTCAGCTTCAGCTGCTGCCTGTGCCCATAGTAATGCATAGCTAAAGCAACAAGCTGCCTCACACGCGGGTGGAGTCAGGACAGCCCTGGTGGTGTAGGTCATCTCATATGGGCTGTGCTGGGAGGAATCAGTTCAGCTAAGGATGCCTAAGGCAGTAACTGTGGTCTGCAGAGTCAGGGCAATAATGCAGCAGTAGCAGAAAACCCTGAAGTGCACAGCCATGCCTTCATATGATGGAAATGATTGAGTGGGTTTGAGCCAGGGGGTTTTGCCATTAAGGCACCACTTGTGACAATGAAATGTTCACAGGCAAGCTGTTGCTTTCCAGGCATAACCTGAGGGATGAGGAGTAACTTTACTCAGGCTCAATTTCCACCTCAATCCATGAAGTTGGTCTAAACAGATTGAAAGCTGAGTCACTTAGAGCTATCTTCACAAGGAGCTCATCAATTTGAGTAAACCACCAGCCCCAGGCTACAGCATGTGGCTGTCCTGGCTTTCACCCTCCAAAGCAGCACTGCTGAGGTCTGTGGAGCTCTGTGGGTTTAGATTAGTGATAGCAAGGGAAGAAATAGCCTCAGTGCATGAAAACGGTTCTGGTACTGCTCCTGTCAAAGTTCATCTCAAAACTCTTCAGATGTAGCCAGGCTGACCCAGCCAGCTGGGCCTCACAAGCAAGGGTCAGAAGAACACACCAGTGACTGTACAGGAGGAAAGCCCTGAGATGAGGCATGGTTACACTCTTCCCTTTGCTTTTTAGTTACTGGAATCTCACACCAGCTTATTGCTAAGCCTCCAACCTGCTTATCAGTAGGTCTGAGCTGAGCCTGGAAAGCCAGCTACAGCTTATGACAGCACAACCCAAGCGTGCAGTGATAGGCTCTCCCTGTGCAGATGAGCTTGCTCTCAGCAGGACACAGCTCATGCTGTGGTCAGAAGGGAAGTGGTGAGAAAAAGAGGCATTGTTAGTGGAAAAGGCATGAGCCAAACCCAGACCTCCGCACCCTGCACTAGTTCACACGAGTCCTGTGGCACCATTTAGAAAAAAACTGGGGAATGAAGTTGTTTTGTGAGCAAAGGCACTGAAAAGCCTCGTGGCTTTGTCATTAGCTTTCTAAAGAGTAGTTTCTTTGATGCAAACAGCAACCCATCCAACTAGCTCTCCAGAAAGAGAGGCAGGGTTGCCAACTCATGAGGGTGAAATCCTGTTTGTTTCACTTCAGGGCCCTAAAGGCACTTCAGCCAACAGGCTGTAAATACTGCGTATAGCAGATTTACAAGGTGGAAACCCTTTTGAGACATTTTACTGCAGGTGAAGTGGGATAAATATGACAATGATATGAACAAATTCTAAATATTGAGGTGTTTAAATAAATAGTGTTCACAGGTTTTCAGAATCTGTTATGTATGGTGTGCTTGGGTTGTCCAGACTGTGCACCAAGGCATAAAACCATTTTAAGAGCGTAGAAAATTATTTTTAGTCTCAGAAAGTTGAATCAGTTTGTGAACTGAGAGCTGGTCCAGGCCTTTGTTATCAATGGGCAAATGAACTTCAATTACTTCCCTACCAAAGGAGTCACAATTTGCTGGGTGTTGTGGCCAAATAACAAATAACAAGGCTGGAATGAGACTATTTTCTTTTCTAGACATGTTGAACAAGAAGAGGATGTCTGTGGGCCATTGACATCCCAAGGTACAAGTTGTCCCTGGAAAAGTGGTTCAGCCAAAGGTGGAAATATGAAGCCAAGCTAATTCATTGATTACAAGTAAAATCAGTCCAGAAACAAGCTGATTTATAGCTTCATAAAAACACAGAATATTTTAAATGCTATGGTGAAGCCAATTGTTAGTTGGAGAACTAGAAAAAAGGTCATTATAATCCTGTGATGAAGCTTTCCCATTAACAGTATGGCAGCCCGGTGTCACCATCAGAGCCTCAAACAGGCTTCCTGACTTGATAGACCACTGTATTTCTCTGTGACATTAAAATATTGTCCAGAATCCAGTGTTTTCCCTGTGCCTGTGTCTGGAGTTACACTGCATGATCTCAGAGGGAACACAGCTAACTGAAGGTGGGCTGCTCTGACCTGAGCAACAATCTCCTTATATTTGTGCTTTTCTCTCAGCATTTTCAGCAAGATTACAATTAATTAAAATCCCTAATCAATTACAATTTTTTGTAACAACAAAAACAACAGTGGCAAAAACTGCTTGGAGAAAAGCCTGTGTGAAGTGAAACTGGAGGGTGGTACCCACAGTACCACGTGCAGCTTGTTCTCAGAGTAAATGATGTAGTGAAGGACGAAGCAAGTAGAGGCTTGGCAGTTACTAAAACAGGTACAGAATTTTGCACTGCCCTTTGTATTTCCTCTTCTGCCTATAACTCACAGTTCAAGTGCACGGAAACAGAGCAGCTTTCACTATAGCTGGATGAATGCATGGGTCTGCCAGGAAACTGGGACTTGGCCAGTTCTTCCGCTTCTTGTCCTGACAATCATCAGCCAAAAAGGTTTATACAAATCCGTTTCCTCCCCCTATGGGCCTTGGTTTTCTCCCTGTAAAATGCAGGCAACACCAACTTTCTATCTTGTATTAATTTGCTATAAGAAGTAGAGGGAAAGAAATGCATGTTAGCGAGTGACTCTCTTTTGCCTTTGTCAGACCCATGCTATAGCTGAAGGAATCTTTGTTGTGCTCTGAAAGCCCTGCAGCAGACTGGCACTGTCAAACCTTGTGATGAATGGCTCTACTGGGGATCCAGGCCCTGCTCATGCGGGGAAGCAGCTAGCCTCCATAAATAGCTATTGCTATTGCTGAATCTGGATAATGAACACTTCTGCAATTTCATGAGGAAAGCGCTGTGTTGTCACAAAGAATGTGGAGGGCAGCCAGCCTCATTCTGATAGTGGAAGCAACCCTGGCCCTGGCTCACCTTGCAGAGGGCATGCCTTCCATGAAATGCCAGAAAAGGGGTGATGTTCCTTTCCCTTCCTCTTCATTCTTCTTTAAAACAGGGTTTTTTGGCAGGCACCACTCCCACATCAGTGATTCAAAAGCTTCAGGGAAATAATCATACTCTGGCCTGATGTTTTTAGGGCCAAAAATTAAATTTTGCAACCTCCAAACTAAGACAGCAAAGAGACAGAACAATGAATCTCTTGCCTTGAGTAGGATTACCAGAGCCCTTTTCCCCCATTCACTGCTTCAAGGCAAAAGACTTTCTGGGAGGGATGAAGCATGTTATGACCATGCAGCCATGTATACACACAAGTCAGGGAAAAAAAAAAAGCCCTTGATTGTTAGATGTCTTGCAGATTTTCATGAATATAAAGAGATGATTGATATGAAATTGCTGGTCTAAAGCATCATAAATTTCTTATTTTAAAGTACAATGAACACACATGCTTCTTTCCATTTGGATTTTTAAGATTTATGGATTCAACATCTCTGCTTCTACAGACAGTGTGATTTTTCCCCTCCCCAAATCCCTGAGGTGTCTCAAATTTACACGCCTTCAGGGGCTTTTAAGGAAAATCCAGGAGTTATCATGAGACCTGCAAGAAGAGCAGGAATGGGAACCCTGCACTGGCTTCTGGGCATAGTGAGTACTATGTGAGTTTTCCTCACATACTGAAACTATGTAAGTAGAGCCACAGAATCTAACATTACAACTGATATTTTAAAAGAAACAAATAAGGAAGCCCAAATTTATTATTATTCACAATTAATTACTTAAGTAAAGATGCAGTTATGTTCACTGACTGCTCCAAAACTTTGGCTGTCAAGCTGAAATGCATAATCCTTCATGCCCATTTTAAAGATGATCAACTCTGCTGCTTAGATTACGCTTCAAAGAGGGACCAGGGTTTTTTTCTTACTTAAAATCCAGCAGGTAATCAGATAAGAGGCTCTCAGGCCAGCCACAGCTCCACAGCAGGATGGAATGTGCAAGCTCAGTGCACCAGCTTCATTTCCTCTAAGAGTCAAAGGTAGCAAAGAGTCATGGGAAATATTTCCTGAGAACCGAAGTGGCCATGACAAACAGGCCTTCCAACCCAGGGAGGCAACAATCTGTTCTTCCAAATACCACTGGGATCACTGGCATTTTATTGCTTCTGATCCTGAACACTTCTTTGTTTAAAATACAGTAGTGTGTTGAGAATCCTATCTCTCTCCTTCAGCTCAGAGTTGCAAACAGCTCTGCTTTTGTGTGAGACAAAGGGGCGACCCACTGAGAGCTACAAAGCCCCTCTCCAAGCTGCACTGAGCATGAAGACATGAGCATGTACCTTGAGCTGGCTGAGAGCGAACACATTTGAACACATTTTGGGAAGAATCAGTGGTTAGGATGTGAAGGAAAGAGAGGATGGGTGATCCTCAGGATTTGACCCTGGTCTGGCCAACACACTGCCAGATGCACAGGCTGGTCCCTCAACCTCTTCCCACCAGTGTCCACACCTGAAAATAGATCAACAATACTGGTCTCACCTGGTGGAGTACTTTGAGATTTGCTAATGAAAATGCTTCGGACAGGTATTGCTCTCATCTATTCATCTAGTCTTGCCATATCAAAACAAATCACTTATTAGCCAAAATATCCAACAACTGGGTAGTGGGGTAATCCCACTGGATTGCAGAGAATTGCAAGCTGGGTGTAAATGAGAACAGAATCCAGCTCCAAATTAGCTTAGCAAATGTCTCTGCCTCACTTTCCAGATTCCATGGAGACTTCTATTTTGCTTTTACAAACATAAGCAATGATGTGCATGCACAGGACACAAAAGACCCCAATCCAGCAGACATAAAAGCCTCATTTTAGTTCCTGAGCAGCTGTGTCATCTTAAATGGGCCTGTACATGTGAGTAAAAGCATGCATAGGCAAAACACTTAGCATATACATAGCCAAATACTAAGGGAAACATTTCATCAATGTTATGCATAATCTAAATATTAATTTATATAATATTTATATAATATTTGGACATATTTAGGGCTAGCAGCTGGCTATAAACCAGAGAAACTGGCTAGCGCAAGGAACTACTAATTAAAATTAGTCTTTATTCACTCATAGGTTTTCCTTCCCATTCTGTTCCCCTGCTTTTTGATTAGGAAATAATCATCACATTACACAATATTTTCCTCATTAAACTACAAAAGCAACAAAGATCCCTTGCTTCTTTGGCCAATTAGTGCCCATGTAGAATCATCAGTAATACAAATCAAAGTGTACTACAGCTCAGACCTAATAAGCCATCTATGCAAAACCTAGGCTCTTCATTTTGCTGTTACTACAGCAATTCTTTCTTTACCCCAGAGCAACCAGCACTGAACATTATTCCTAGGAAACTAGGAAATGAAATTGCATGGGCTGGGGGCTGCCAGTCATCTCCAGCTTTGGCAGTGCTCTTCCATGGCTTTGTTTCAATCAGCAAACCCTGAATGAACCCTTCTGCACTCTGCCTGGGCCTGCAGGGAGGGTGGCTCAGGACACAAGGAGCAAGAGGGAGCTCCGGGAGCTTGGAACAGCTTCTGCATTTTCTTCAGGCACATACTGAAAACAGGGCCCTTTGTTCCTGGGGCCTGGTACCCGCTTTTCACCACAAACAGACCCCTTCCCGGCCTCTCCTTTTCTTTTCCTCCAAGGGAAAGGCCATTTTCAGAGTTTCAGAGTTACATCCACCCCCGCCCCAAATCTATGTAAGTTATTCTCACTTAAACCAATTTTGCTCTCCCACTGAGCACCAGGGTGTTGCGAGTTACACTGTGCTGTGCTGCTCTCGCCCACCCGACACCCATTTTCTGACCAATTTCTTCTGACATCTGAACCATCTTCAAGATTCAGTTCTGAATTTGGCCTGAACTGGAGAATAATATGCTGAAACTCAGCTAAAAAGCAGCACATAATTGATCTCTGCCAGAAGGTGGATTTGGTATTTTTTGTTAGTTTTCAGGGAAAATGAAGGGGGAGGTGCTAAGAAAGGTGCTGTGAGGTTCAAGTCCTGTTTCCTAGCTCCCCAGCTATGTTACAGAAGGCAATTAAGCAGTGTCTACTCATCAGTGTGATTATATTTATTGAAGCTGGCTAATAAGCCCAGAATTAACTTTCCTTGTCAAAACCCAGGCGATAGGTTCCCCTCATGTTTGTCAGTCTGCTCTTCAAGGTCCCCAGGTTAGTGCATGTCACAGAATCA
Source organism: Agapornis canus (assembly GCA_036873685.1). Taxonomy (NCBI): domain Eukaryota; kingdom Metazoa; phylum Chordata; class Aves; order Psittaciformes; family Psittacidae; genus Agapornis; species Agapornis canus. The sequence goes on along the minus strand of JBAFWW010046212.1, from coordinate 7,696 downwards.
TAGAATAGCGGATTGGAAAGGACATTAAGATCATCCAGTTCCAATCCCCTGCTACAGGCAGGGACACCTTCCACTATACTGGGTTGCTCCAAGCCCTGTGCAACCTGGCCTTGAACACTGCCATAGATGGAACATTCACAATTTCCTTGGGCAGCCAGCATCAGTGCCTCACCACCCTCAAAGGGAAGAATTTCATCTTTATACCTAACCTAAATCTTCCCTGTTTAAGTTTAAACCCTTTGTCCTATCACTGCAGTCCCTGATGAACAGTCCCTCTCTGGTGTTCTTGTAGACCCCCTTCAGAAACTGGAAGGCTGCTATGAGGTGTCCACTCAGTCTTCTCCAGATTTCAGTTTCTTGGCCAATTTTGCTGAACCTGGAAGCCCAAAGGCACCAGCCTCCTTCAAGTGTTATGAAAATACAAGGCAGGGCAGAGGAGAGAAACCCTCCTCATTCCGTCTCTCAGGGACAGGCGCATACCCCTGAGGAACCAGACTGGTGCTTACTCTTGAGATGAAACTTTCTGAAGCCGGAATGCACCATCTCCACTGCACAAGGCATGATTTGATTGATCTGGAGGTTTAAAAGGAGAGGGGAGAATCATCCAGAATATATGCCGCTCTGCAGAAGGAACCTTCTTCCTGTGCTGGATGTGGAGCTCCTACCATGATGGCATCTTGCTCAGGTTACAGTTTGCAAGTGCTCCAGCAGAACCCTGAGTTCATAATCACTGTTACAGAACTGTTCTGCTTCCTTACTAACTTCCTCTGGATGATTCTTCATGGAGGGCAGACTTCCTCCATCACTAGGAACTTCCATAATCTAATTACTGCTAGACAGAAGTGTGAAGAAGAATGAAGATGTTTCCTCTGGGTCTCAGGTGTGCAGCAGGTGGGGCAGCCAACTTGTCACGTACATACATCATTTTGTTGAAGTGAGTGGGGATAGTGATGCATACTGTAAATCCTACAGCTTGACAAACAGATGAAACTCCATTAAAAGCTAGGATTCGGTTTGGAAGCTCAAATCCCTTTGAATTTTCTAGGAAGGGCCATGGGAAATGTAGTGATGGTGAAGGGGTGGAATTTGCCTATTTCTGCCATGATTCGCCTTGGTGCAAAGCATGCAGCACCTGCAGCTCAGGGCTGACCCAGTATGTTTATCTCAACACATTCAACCACCTCTTGCCATGTGCTCAGATCTTCCAGCCCAAATTAGCGGTGCCTCTGCTCCTCCAAGTGGAACAAATGTCACTGTCATGTTTGGCTTGGTCTCCTGCTGTTGCTTTGTTTTATTTTGAGTCCTGCTGCCTGTCAGGGAAGAAGCATGATCCTGATTTTGTGAGGTTCAAATGAGGAATTCTACTTTCAAGCTGAACAGCTCACTCCCAAATGGTTAATGACCTTTTTTTTTGGGTATCCTGGAAAATGGAATCTTTTTCTCAAAGACAGATCTTCAGGGCTTTTTCTGCTCTGCTTAAGCCATCACATATTGATTGCTGTCCTCAAATCAGCTATGCAGTATGGGCACTGAGGGTGTGATGTCCCCACCATGACCTGTGCTAGCAAACCACAGTAAGCAAATCCTTTGTCCAAAGGCAGCACAGAGGCAAATCATTCCACTGATAGAAACCTTGGCCTCTAAAATGCATCAAAAGCATGCACCGGTTTGTGTTATTGGGATGTATTTGCTGTGCTGATCAGTGCTTAAAACATTTCCTTGACTAGGTGTGCAGAAACGTGCACCATCTGCAGAACAGGAGCATGGCAGAACAACTATCTGCTGCAGAGGAAATTTTGTTAGTCTGACACAATCTCAGAATAGTTAAACAGGGCAAAACAACATGTATTTGTGCTCAAGTCCTGATGATGTTTATTTACTAGGACAAATATAGCTGAGGGTAGCAACTTATCAACGCTTGCTTTATTTCAAGAGCAAATTGCTACCATGGAACCAGACACTTGATGTTTCCCTGCTATTGCCCAACAAAGAGAGCTCACTTTACTAACTTGGCTAATGACCAGCAAAGTCACCTCACATGGATTAGGAAAATAAAAAAGAACAAAAGGTTCAGAATGAAAAATAGCAACTTCCTTTGCTTGCTTTTGTGATCAAACAGTGGGGAATTCACAGCAGAAAACTGCTTTGAAATATTCATAATAACAGTGAAAATAAATGGCAAGGTCTTGGTTCTATTAAGCTTTACTTAGCTTGAAAGCCCTCAAGTTTGGCTGCTGGGAAGTGTGAGGATTCATTCAAAAGCCAATAATCAGCAGAGAGGGATTAGTGCCTTCCAATAACTGCTCTAACTACAAAGACTCAAGCAACATCCATTACATTACCCCTTTATACTGGCTCATGGCCCCAAGTTCCACGTGTACCATGTTTATTATGGCAATAAAGCAAACCTGACAGAGAAATGCCAACAAATAATGCAAAGCATCTTTGAATAAAATCTTCATTGGTGCTTCATTAATTTGGTGAGTTGCTGGACTCCAATCTGGCTTCTTCTGGAGTGTAGAATATGCTCTGTCCTGCAGAGTCTGACTGCATCTCCATGCCTGCAGCTGGCTCCTGCATGCAGGACTTCTAGCCCTTGGGACAGACTCCCCTGCCCATTCCTGGACTGAACAATGGAGTCCCCACATCACAGTTAGGATAGACAGGCTGAGGATGCTTCTAGTTTGCTCTGTGCAGGCATTAAAGAAACACATTATTCTCCTTCCCCAACTGGGATAAGAGCTCTCTTCCACCATGTTCTGTCACACCCATAGATAGATGTACTTAAAGAGATTTATAATGTAAGAAATCAACTGGAAATGGAAAGTTCAATATCAGACAAAATTGGTTTGTCTATCTGTGAGATGTCATACTTATCTACTAGGTTTCCATGGATGTCAAGCACTGATCAGTTATCTCAGTACAAATCTACAGATTGTATGTTCCCTCATTTTGTGTTTGAAGTCACACTTCCCTCCTGGTCAGCAAACAGCATTTTAATGCTGTGCTTTAAGGCACATGACTAAATATTTTGCCCCTTTTGCTTTACTGTCAACATGCTTCTAGGATAAAAAAAAAATAAAAAAAATTATAAGAGCAATTTTCATGCTTATGAAGTCTCCCCACCATGCAAAATATTATTTATAGCACAACCTTTTAGCTGAAGAACTCAGACCACTTGATGAACTAGTTGGTCAGTCTCTTGGCCCTCTGAATCTTTACCATAGCAGCTACCCTAACAAGACAGCAACCTGAATTTAGTCTTGAGCATGAAGAATGCATGTGTCAAACCCTACTCCAAAGCATCATGCAGGTTTGCAGAGCACATTTGGTCATGAGAGCTGATCTGCAGACTGGTGCAGAGCAGAGTCTGAGACTTGTGTTGTCTCTTGATTCACCTTTGGGTTTATATTTCCAAATTGAAGACTTTTCTGGGACAATCCAGCCCCTGAAAAATGCTCCCTTTGGGCCAAGTTGGAATGATTGTATGCCAAATCTGTCAATCAAGGCTAGGTTAACACTTCCTGACACCAGAGAGAAAACCTCCTCCTGGTTTCCACACCCGTACTGCTGCTGGTTCAGAGTAGCAGGTAGCACCCAAACTGAAAGCCTCATTTTTCTCACTGTTTAAGGGAGTTCACAATATACTGGTCTCTGCTCCAAAGTGCTCCCACAGTTTTTCCTGTGTCTCTCAGGGGGCAGCATGCTTGCAGGGTGTAGGCTCTAGGAAGACATGAGGCTACTATACGGCACAGCTTCCACTTCAGGGCAAATGTGTCGCCAGGGTTGTTACAAAGGGTTACATGATGAAAAAGAGGCCACAGTGTTTTGCTGCATCTCCTGTGAAAGCCAGAAAGCAGCAGCCCTTTCGAGTGGGTGTAGTGCAATCTTGAAACCACTTTACACTGCCTACCATAGCAGTGGGGGCCGTTTGTGGTCTGCAAATGGACTGGAGAAACCCACTGAACTAAAGCAATTCAGAACAGATGGTAACTCTATATGAGAAGTTCGTAATGTATCTCAGGGAAGGGGCCTTACAGAGATCACTAAGCTTGAAAAATAAAAGTCCCTCTGTTTCTATCCCTGGGTTTTATATTAGAAAAGGCACAGGGTTTGGGAAAGATGGGGAGAGCCTAGGGTCCACCTTACGCACACCAAAGAGATGCAGACTAGAAGAAAAGATAAGCCCAACAAAGGCGCTTGCTGAAAAGCCAACTATATAAACAAACCCCAGTTACTGCAGCTTGGTGACTATGCTGTCCAGTGACTCCTGTTCAATAAAGGGCTGATTCTCCTCCCTTTTGGAAAACAATGTGTACCACACAGTGAAATAAATAAAAGCCCATCACCAAGCCCCCAGCAGTGTCAGGGGATGTCAGGCTCTGCTCGGCAGCTAACAAAGGCGTCAGCATGCAGCAAATCTCCTCCTGCCATCTCAGGCTGCCCTTGTTGTGCTGAATTAATTTTTTTTCTCCTAATGGAAATGAAGAAAACCTCCAGTGCAGATAATCCTCCATTATAATGGCAGTACATAGGATGGGGGCCAAGCAATGTAAAGAACAAGCCAAATCTTTCACTGAAAATCTGGCCTGAATGTGATAATGTAATGACTTCAGTCTGAATGTTTCAAATGCCATTCAATGGGATCAGCTTAGCATATAGGTATCAGCTAAAATAATTGAGAATGAGGAATTGAACAGATAGCATCAGCTGACTCCTCCTTCCTAACAAAGCTGGTATCCATTTGTAAACCATCTAGGAAACTGCTTGGTCTAAACCAAGAGTCCTGCAGACGGGTCAGTCCACCCCAGCTGGCACCCTTTCCCCTCTGTTCCCCTCTGCTTTCTGTGGAAGGATCAACAATGTCCCTCTTAACCACAGGCAGAGGACCCAGGGACCTTCTTTGACGCCAAAGTTCCAGATTATTTTGTGCCTAACCTTATTCTGGCCACTGCTGATCACACTTTGTGCTCAGAACCTAATCAAAAGCCCACTGAAGTCCTTGGGAAGATGTACATTCATGTTCTGAATCAAGTTGATAGCAGTGTGATTTTCTTCTAGTGATGCAGCCTTCCAAAAGGATGTCAGCCCTGGCTGTTCTTTAGCTTCCTACTATCTGTCAGAGCTAGCTATTATTTCTGTTTTACAGAAATAGCACAGATCGAACCTTGATACTACTTGCAAGCATAAAATGGCTTTCAATTACTATTAGCAGGCTTTTAAATGGGGTTGTGGTGACACCCCAAAAGAAGCAAAATACTTATGGGTGAAATTAAGGTATTGGAATAACTGGTTATAGTGAACATCTTCCTTGCACAGCTGGCAAAGGGCAAAATAAAGCTGAAATAAATTGATAATCATCACGTTCTGGAGGAATTACAGTTTATCTTGAGAGGGAAAATACCATGCTGGTTCTCTGCTACAACAGCTTATGACACTAAGCACTTGCACACCTCTCTCACAAAACAGGAAACCAGCAGCAACCAGAACAACCAGAACAGATCACTTTTGACATCCCATACCAGAGTAAACTGAGGGCAGAGGTAAGATGAGTGCAAAATGCTGCCATTCTGATTTTAATATAGCCAATTAACATTGTTCTGATGGCTACTCAGGATGGAAAGCAACAGGGACTATGTTCATTGTCCATGTCAAGTTTTCCAGCTGGCCAATAAACTCAGTCCTTTAGGAAAAAAATCTTGGACACTGGACAAGCTTTGGAATAATTACAAGCCCGAGAGCTATTGTTCTGGTTGAATATGTTACAAGCCCTAGGCATATCATAAAAGAAAATCCTTATTTGAATGTTTTTATCTTCCTGATCCTCTACTTTAGCTCCTTCCAGGGTGGTCATTTGTTCTTTTCATTGTTGCCTTCTTCATTTGCTAGGTTTAGAGATGAAATCAGACTTGTTAGCAGCCTTGAGCAGGGTGTCAATGCTAGTTTCAATTCTCCATGTCTTCTGTTTAATTGAATATTCATTTGTATCTCCTCAGCCATTTCCTCTTAGAGGCCTTTTCTCCTCCTGACCCCCTTTCCTCCACTCATCCATACAATTCATACAAGTGTTTCTGGCAAGCACCAGCTTCACATACAGCAAGTTCTTGGGCATTTTCTACTTTTAGAAAACCACCAAGAGGCAAAATAATACCCATGCTTGTTCTGTAATGCTTGAAGCCTGCTTTTCGGAAAGACCAGTCTCTTTATTAACCCTACCACTCTCTCTGGATCATGCATAAGATGTAGAGGACTGCAGAGCTATGCATCTGTCAGTGCAGAGAACAAAGAGGCACATGTGGGTCTGCAGTCTCTGTTTTGCTGGGTCAGCCTAAGCCAGCCCAAAGGCTATCTAGAGATCCTGGCTGGCCAGCACTCAAAATGCAGTCTAGCCACAAGCTCTTTACTAAATATTCATTTGCCATGAGTGCAATTTTCCTTTCAGCTGTGAGTTTGCTTTCTTTGACACAATCTATTAAAAATTCACTGAGATGTAACCACTGAAACCTTTCACAGTGAACTGGTATGGCTTCCTCCAACCACTTCCTTCCATTGTTAGGACTCAACAATTCCTGTCTGTGAGTCTAGCCGCTCTCACACTGGAAATGTTCAGTATGGGCAAAGGAAAGCTCCACTGACTTCTCCATCCAATTTGGTAAAAAGCATAGGGAAGATACAGTTTAGAACAGGGATTCACCAGTTCTTATTTCTACTCCAGCAACTGATATTGCTAAGAGCTTTTCTGTTCAGATACGTGATTAAGAGAAGCAAGAGGAAATTTAAGACAAAAATTTCAGGCTACTGGAGAAAGTTCTTTAATGTGAAATCTATTTGCACTTAGGAGTGCTGTAAACTGTGAAAATATTAGTGGGTTTAGGTCACCCACAAGTAAATCATGTAGAACACTAAGGAATATGTGATCAAGAAGAGTTCTGTATTAGGACAGAGCTGGACAAAATGACCTTTCCATGGTCTACTCCATCACCAACTAGTACAATTTCTGATTTTAATTCATTATTCTGAAGCTGTTTACCTTTTTGTCCATGACAAGGGCAACTTCTGTCAATCAGTTCTTGGACCTGGAATTCCTGGCTTTTTATCAGAGGAAACTGAATTTCTCATTTGAATATTCACCTTTCTTGCTGTCATACATGGCACTTGATCCATCACTGAAAAGTTGACGTTGTCTTTGACAGTGATGTTCTGTCAATCTGACACAACCTGAAAGACATTCTCGGTATGTTTTGCTGCTAAGTGAAGACTACAGCACTTCAGTCATTAATAATTAAGAGTGACTTTGCTATTGGGTATAAGATCTGCCTCTGTTCCTGTGTACATCTACATTTATTTTCACACTCTTCACACTGCTGTTGGATACATACAAACTGGGCAAATTGTCCAGTGTCTCTCCACTTACAGTCAGGACCACTACTCATGATAAATTATATTAAATAGGTCTTCTAGTGGAAAACCCATCAGAGACTGGAGAAGGCTTGCTGAAGGCTGCAACTGAAGCTGAATTGAAACAGATCCTCTCCCTTTCCTCTGTGCTTTAGTGTTTGCTATGGAAGGATGTATTTTAAGAAAGGAAAAGCATATGGTATCATTTTTTCTCAACCTGCAGAGTTTTAGGTCCTGCTTCTGCAGCCTTACTTAGGAAATTAGTCTTTAAGACTTACCATGAAAAGGGAGCTTGCTA
>JBAFWW010046211.1:28681-39287 GCA_036873685.1 Agapornis canus | reverse complement strand
GGAACTGGATGATCTTAAGGTCCTTTCCAACACAAACTATTCTATGATTCTATGAACCACAGGCTAACCTAAAGGGATTTCTTGTTGTAAAGAGGAATAAAGCCACAATAGCATGGTGTGTGATACCACCACCTACCAGTCAGGAAGCATGGACTTAATAGCAGTTTTCAAGCTCAAAGGCCCTTTGGAAACTGAAAATGTGCTTCCCAGTAAAGGGAAGGGAGAAAGTTGTTCATCATCCTCCCTAAAAAACAAAACCTAGAAAACAACTGAGAAACCACCAGGAACTAAAACCAGTTTGGAATGCACAATCCCTGGGGAAGGGCAAAAGAAAACCTTATCTTATCAGCTACCAGCATGCAACCATCCCCAGAGTGATGGGGGGACCTTGGAACAAACCTTAACTTCCTCCTCCTGTTTCAGCAGGTTTTCTACGCTGTGATTCAGTGCAGCCTCGTGGGTCTTCACTGCTTCCAGGGTTGTAGTAAATAAACCCTGCAGAAAGAGCCAGCGGGAGGTGTCAGGATGGGACGGACACAAGTGCCCGAGGTCAGCAGCTCTATGGACATGGCCCTGCTTGCTCTCAGGACAAAGGGATCGTAAATGGTTCCTGGAAGGTTGTAGCCCTGGACAAATACTGCGACTACAAGCACAGGAAAGACGTTCTGAAACTGAAAATGCCTTCAGCTTGGAGCGGCAGCCAGGACTAGGAGCGGCAGCCAGGACTAGGAGCACAAGCATGCGTACCCGGTCCCACAGGTCTGGCCTCTGGGGGTGGGAAGAAAGTTTACATAACATCTTGCTTTGTATCCCTGAATCCCCAGAGGGAACCTAAGGCAAAACTGGGGATAAAAACCCAATATCCCAAGCCGGAGATTTAGCCCCAACCCAAATCTGCAGATCTGAAGCTCAAGAAACGTTTCATCTCTGTGCTGCGAGCAGCTCCCTGTGCCCCAGGTCCCTGTGGTTTTCCTAGTGCAATCTGTGCTCTAAGGGCTGTCCTCTCAGCCTCTTACCTGTGCTTTGTCAAAAGCCACCTCCAGAGTGGTGATCTTGTGATCCTTGTGGGAGCTGATGACGCAGCACAGCATGCAGATGCACATCGAGTCTGTCATGCAGTAGCACTCCAGCAGCTTGCCGTGCTGGGGGCATCTCCTCTCAGCCAAACCCTGGGCTTCACAGGGCTCTATCAGGACATGCTCTTTCAGAGGGCTCTTTGTGCTGTGCTTGCTCAGGTGGGCTTGGCAGAGGGAGGCCTCGCAGTTCATGCAGGTCTTCACGGCTGGCTGGGGCTCCAGAAGGCAGAAGTCACACAGGATCCCCCCCTTCTCCTCACATTGCACTTGAGGCCTTCCCTCTTCCGGGTCTGCCTGGGTACGGCACAGCGGGCAGCGGGCCTCTGGGCGCTCCTCCTGGGTGCAATCCCCGCAGGTCCTGTGACCACAGCTCAGCACCACCAGCTCAAAGTGCGTGTCCAGGCAGATGTCACAGGTCAGGTCCATCTCCAGCCTGGTCACAGCACTACCGAGGAGCCCGAGCTGTGGTGGAGCGCCAGCAGTCACTGAGGGGAATTGAAACTGAAAGCGGGAGTGGGAACGCCTCTGGCTGCAGGCAGGGAGCCGCTGCCTCCTCCCCTTTGGAGAGGAAAGCCATCCCCCTCCTCCGCCCAGCTGCCTGCATCCCACCTGCCACGTTGGAGGAGCCGTGGCCACGCAGGATGAACCCAGGAGCAGGGTGGTGGGGTTTGGAAGGAGCAGGGTTAATGCAAGGAAAGCTGGTAGGGAAAGGATGGTGCTTTCTTACCTGCAGGAAGCTGCTGAGAAACACGTGAGGTCCAAGTCTGAGTTTGAAAATGTACTCGGTGGCAGAGACAGCATAGTGAAGAGTAGGGTTGATTGAACAATGGGGTTGTAAATAAAGTAACCTCAAGAACATCAGGCTTTGTTAGAGAAAAGGGAAATTACTAAGATAAGCTTTGCCTATCAGTGGTTATTGATATGACAACGATTCTAAACCAAAGTGATGAAGAAATAACCACCGGGGCTCCAAAAGCCCACTGCCACATTTCTGTAGGCAAACAGGAGGCGTTCCCTAAGAATTATGATGGAATGTATGTAATGTAATGAATATGTGTGTTTAAGGACAATATAATGGCAGCCTGGTTGATGCCTGGCAGAGTCATGCTTGGAGAAGCTATCCCCATGTCTCCTGGTGCCCTAATGAACAATACCTGCTTGTCAGCTTGAACCTTTGTTGGCAAGTTCCTGGAGTTTGCTCTGAATCAATAGGGAAGATTAACCAGCACCCAGGCAAGGACTGAGGAGGAGGGAGGAGGGAACAGAGATTAGGTGTCCCTGAACCAACAGCACCTGGGGAAAGGGCTCAACCGGTACTTAAAGGCACAGAGCAAGCAGGAGGTAGGAGTTGCAGGTGTGTTAGTGAGGGAGCTGAAAAGCTGGGGAGGAAATGGGAAGGAAAGTTGGGAGCAGTGCTTTGGGACTGCGGGCATTTACAGTGGTAGCACAAAGCAGTGGGTCTAAACCTGCCCTGTTCTTCCCTGCAAAGGCACCTGGATGGGCCTTGACAACAAGCTGGGACTGATAGAGGATGGGCAAATGCATATGTTACATGGCCCCCAGAGCCCCAGGACAGACCTTGCGTTGCCCAGAAGCTGAGGTCTGTGTTGGGAGCAGGGAGCTCCTGTGTCCAGCAGAGCTCAGGGCAGGATTCGGTCTTGGATGCCACCGCTCAGGGCATAGGTGGGAGCTGGAACTCCAAACGGCAGCCCAGGACAGCTCACCAGGCACTGAAATCAACCCCAGGCAATGGGTACTTCACATGGGTCAGGAGCATGAGCCTGGCCTGGCATTCCCAGGCATTGCCTTGCTGTGTCCCTGCCTCTGTGGGTGCTTGCCCCAGGGGCAGGGGTGTCCCACCAAGCCAGTGGAGCCCAGGGCAGATGCTGTCTCAGTCTGGCAGATGTGGGCACTGCCCCTGCACCCCTGCTGTGCCCTCACTGTATCTGCTGCCCATGCTGCCAGCCAGCAACAGAAGCAGCCCCTGTTCACAATAGCCCTTTACTGACTTATTTTCCCTTCCTACAAGGCACACTAGCTCAGGAGGTAGCACTGCCTCCCTTCTCTCCAGGGGCTGAAAAACAGTCACATAAGCTGGTGCAAAAGCAGCACCCATCTGTGTGTAACGAAGATGTTTTATCACAAAGTTACACCAAAATGAAAACTGTCACACTGGTTTTCTTTCCAACCTGCTGGATGTAACTGCGGCACTAACAGAGCTGCTGAAATGATGCTGTCATTCACCAAGAGCTCCCTTCGATTGCTAGGTCTGCTTGCAGGATAATACTCAATGTCAGTCCTGTATTTTCCAGGAAGCTGCCTAGGAATGCGGTGCAGGTCAGGCTGGGAGACAAAACCCCAGCTGTGGGTCTGTTCCTCTCTGCAGACCCTTCATCTGTGTGCCCCTGCTCCATCCCGGTGCCCTGCCAGCCAGGAACCCTGCTCCTGTGCACCCACAACAGGCACCCTGACAGTGGCTGCTTCCCCATGAGTCCTTGTATGTGCCACAGACACACAGGTCTATGGCAGCTGCCTCAATCAGTGCAAATCTGCAGGAAAAACCAGCTCAGCACCTCCTCCTGTCAGCTCCTCCTGCCCAGCAGCATCCAGATAAATTCAGTGTACCATTTCCGAGCAGGGCAATGGCTGGTGCTGGGCTCCTGGGCACTGGGTGCTGCAGGAGAGCTGCATTCCACCCCATCCCTTCCACAGCCTGGGCTCCCATGATGAGCTGTGCTGGTTCAGCCACCTCAGACATGTCTCTGGGAGCACAGGCTGACTCCTGTGGGGCTGTGCTCCTGGCACTGGGTGACTGCAGGGTTCCTGCATCACCATCTGGAGTTTCTTCCACACTTTTCCTTGCAATCCAGCCCTTTGCTCTCTTACTCCCACTCAAGCAAATTTGAGGTGCATGCCCAATTTCATTTTAACCCTCCCTTCCTCTGCAATGGGTCCTGCAGCAGTGGCCCTGCTCCCAAAGTCCACAGGACAGCCCACGTTTTTCCTGCAGGAGTTAACCTGCAAGAAGCCACACTTAAAACAGCAATATCCAGGGGTAGTCCTGCATCCCTGGCAGTGGCACTGCTGGTGCGAGTAAGCTGGGGACTGCACTACCCGCTTGGCCCAGCATTGTCCCAGCCAGGCCAACACAGGGGAGCACCTTTAGCAAAGCAAAGCCACCTCCTCCAGAGCAGGCTTGAGCTAAAGTATTAGAAGCACAGACTTGTTCCTTTTGGGTTTTGTTTCCACTTTGTAGTATATATGTTATCGTTTATTTATAGGCAGATCACTTCACTATTTACAGTACATGAGCGTAGAGATTCTACAGTCTTTTTGATGTAAACAAGTAACTCCACGGCTGGGGAGTCTGGAAAAAGAAGCCAGTTCTGAAGTATTTACACAATTTAAAATAGAACTTTTATACCCACCAGAGAGATAGAGATAATACATTGAGCGATTTGGTTAAATTATCTATGAAACTATAGAATCTGACAATGTAAAAATACAAGAAAACGTTCTCTTGTCTTAGAAGGTAGACAGTTAAATCACACTAGAAATAAATCTCTTCGTTTAAAAATAACAACAATAATAACAAAGGAAAGGCATAAGAATCCATGCTGCCTCTTAAGGGTAAAGTATATCACATAAATAAGGACACAACAGAACGGAACCGGGGGAAAAAGCAGTGAAATATAAAAAAATGCTACCAATTCAAAGAAAAAACCAGACTAAAAACTTGATTCTCAATCACAGAGGGATCAATTCCGCTGCTTGTACTCACTCTGCAAGGAGGAAACTGCAGAGTTAAGTAGGACTTACTCAGCATGAGGAAGGGAGGCAGAATTGGCCCCTGTAAGGATGAGCAGTGTCCTTTTCCTTTAAAAAAGAAAACAAAAAGGGAAGGAAAAGAATTTCTCTTTTTTACTATAAATAACAAAGCAGATGTGCCCCTTTTTGGGTGAAATTCTTACACCTTTCTCAAGAAATGCATCAATTTAATCTTTCTCTCTCTTTCTCACATGCATACACACACTCCCTGCCCAGCTCAGTATTCACTGCAGCGTGGCTCTCGACTCGGTGCCATGGGCACTGGGGCCAGGCTGCTGCCTCCCCTCCTGACCCCAGGGTGGGTGAGGGAAGAGGAATGAAACCCAAAGGCTGCATTTGGCTCTGTATTGCTTGAGATTGTCAGGGATGGAGTACGATGCTTAGAACAGAAAAGGTGTCAGGGCTCAGCTGATGTATCTCAGTATTCAGCCAGAGAAAGAAACAAAAACCAACCCAAAGGAAAAGAAGAAAACGAGTGCTGGTCTGCAATTGCAACGCTCCTTTGCACGGACCAGTGCTGGAATCAGACACTCAAGACTGTAACATGGTGACTGAGCAGCCGCTCCACTGAAGACGACGTGCAGTCCAGTTAGCTGCGCTGAGTGGGGACGGGGAGAAACCTCTTCTTTGGGGCAGCACGGAACCCAAAACCCAGGATTGTCCTCTGCATTCAGCCCAGACACTCAGAAATGCTTGCTCCTTCCCACAGAGCCCCAGGGACCCACTGGAGTCCAGCCAGGAACCCAGTATCCCACCCTGAACCACGAGCTTCCCTGGGACCAATCTGTGCAAAAAAGGCAAAGGGGCATTTTATCACAAGACTTCACATTGAGCATTTCCCCACAGTACCTGCAGGAAACGACCGGGGGACATTCTATAGTCATTGTTTAAAAAAATAAACCTCCTCCTTACTTATTGCCTACCATAATACACCCTTTGGCTCCCAGTTCCTCTCTGAAGTAGGACTCCTACCAGCCCCGCAGCCCTGGCCCTCACAGGCAGCTGGGGCCAGGGTTCCCTTTTTGGGGTGCCAAGCTCTGAGCTACACCCACAGCAGGGCACCCGCTGTGATGCTGCAGGCAGGTTGGGATGTAAAGCCTGTCTGCAAGGGGGTGATCCCACTCCCTGGCCCCAGCAGCAAAGCACTGGGTACCACCGGCTTCCCCAGCGGCATGGGCTGCCTCTCCCTGCTCTGCTCCTGCCCTGCTTCCCTGTCAGCATCCAGAACAGTCATGGGCTGCTCAGGGAGTGAGCTCTCACCTGCATCTTGTGCTCAAGAGCTCCTTCCTGGCTCTCTGCAGATGTGAGCGCTGGGAGCTAAAGACACCTTTGTATTAAAGCAAATAAACTAAAGTGGGAACTTACTTTTCACCACAAACCCTGTGTGAAGGATTCTAAACCCAGCGGAGCTGTGCTCCTTGAGCTGAACACGCTCTACTCCTAAACGCTGAGGGAAGCCCCTGGAGCAGGCAGCGATGGGCCACAGTGCCCCTGCACCTTGCATACCTCTGGGCATAGTGCATAAGTCCTGGAGGAATTTCCTGGGCAGGAGGGAAAACAAGCCCTCCCAATGTAATGGGGAAAGAAAACAACAAAACCCCCAGCAAATAAAACCTCCCCCAAACCCCAACCCCACTTATAGGCTTCAGGCACCACAAAGACAACTTATTGCATCTCTTCTTATCCTATGGGTGCAGTGCTGATGAGCTCTGTGCAGGATGAGCCCTCCCCTTCCCAAGCACCAACCTTGGTGTTCAGAAGCTTTGGGATTTGATACCTGGGTACACCAAAACCAGTGCTTGGGAAGTGACTGAGTGATTCCCCAGGAGAGGGCTTCCTCAGGCCTTACACTGACCCTTCCCCTCTGCCACCTTGATGCATGCCCCGCAGGGCCCGGCTGAGTGGGAGATGGAAGAATTCCACTGACTTTGCTTCTTTTGTGTTTGGTTGGGTTTTTTTGGATTGATCGTTTTCTGAAACACATCAGCACAGCACAGGACAGTACTACCCACCCTAAATGTGTCGCTATATACATTCTACATAAGCTCTATAGCAATCACATGTAAACATCATCATTGTGAGGAAATACTAGGACAGAAAAAGGCAAAGCTACAATGAGGCAATTACCAATAGCAGATGCTCAGTCTTGGCCGGAGCTACTCGTGTTCGCTAAGGTGGGATGAGGAACCGGGATTGCTTGTGGCAGGAGAGACACCAAACCTTGCTGCTGAGACTGAAATGGCACAAGGGCTGTTCCCTGGCAGCGATGGTCACCGGCGGCAGGTTGAGGACCTGCAGTTCAAGCCCGCAGTGGCCCGTGGGCCCTTGCACTGCCGGGCTGGTTGTCAGAACCTTGGCTTCCCGAAAGCAGGGAGGAATAGCCAGGTAACTGTGCTGGTATCGGCGCTGCCGGCGCTCCTGATCCCACCAGAGACCAGCTGCAAGGATGGCCCCAGAGCCCAGGGCCTCCTCGGCAGGGCTCAGGCTCTTGGCATCGCATCTTGTGCAATTTCAGACGAAATAGTTCCCACACCAGGGAAATGAGCATAAACCTCTAAGTCATGGGGAAGGGAGACCCCAGGAGACTCTAATCTAACTATTGACAGAGTTAAGGCTATAATATTCTATCTACATAGGATGGCTGAATCCCTAGTGGTCTCTGGGTCTGAAAAATAAATGGAAACAATGGAGATGGCTTGAGGAGCAGCCAGGTTCCCACTCCCTCCATCAAAGTGCCTCTGGCCAGCTTGCAGTGGGGCTTGCTCCAGCCACTGGCGGGCTCTTTCCATCTCCCACCTCACCTGGAGATGGAGGACAAGTTTGCAAGCATATTTCAGGGGGGCTGCTGCTTGAGCATGCCTTCAATGCAGTGCAGAGGGACCCCAGCCAGGGGCAGAGCAGGCAAGTGTGCCACAGGGCACTGGGTGCCAACTGGGTGCTGGGGAGGTGTATGGCTTATCAGGTACCGGGTAGAGGACAGATAGGGCAGTGGGGCAGGCATTCAGTGTGGCTTCCATGCCCCCTCCCTGCCTCTCTGGGTTTTGGGGGCCATCACAAATGGGTCTTCTTGCCCCACTTGCTTTGCAGGGGTAGAAGCAAGCAGGGAGCAAGCCACTCAGCCTGTCTCGTCTCTCAGTGCCCAAGGGGCCACAGAGAAGCCAGCTCCCTTTGAGGGACCCAGAGGTGCCTGTCTCCCAGGCTGTGCCCACAGGATCAAGTGTGGCCAGCTCAGCCCCCTGGTCCATCTCTTGTGGCTCCAAAGGCAGCAGGGGGCTGGAGCAGTGCTGGCTGGCAGGCATAGGTCCAACAGCCCACCATGTAGTGCATCCTTCTACCACCCCTCTCCTTCAAGCCTGCAAAGCTGACTGGCCCTATGGCAAGAATGGCATGGGGCTGCTGTGTCCCACTGCCCACCTGTTCCAGCAGACACCAGGACCAAGTTCAGCATCCGGGTACTGCAACCCAGCTGGGCCGGGGCTGGGGGTCTCAGACCATGCAAGCAAAGAATAATGGCTTTGACAGCAAAGTGGGTGACTCCGACACAATGACCGAGCACCCTGGTTTGCCAGCAGGGCAGGCAGGTGCCTCCATGCTCTGTGACTCTGCTTTGACCCCCCATTTGCTGAGTGGCAAGTGCCTCATTACAGTGCATAGTTAAAAATCAAGGAAGCGGTACAATAAATCTGAATTACAGTACATCTGAGCCATAAATACATTTTTTTAAGTATATACTTTTTTTTTTCTCTTCTATTAAAAATTAGTTTATAATCCTGATTCTATTCACAATTAACAATTTCATCATCACACACTACGGACAAAAAATGTTATGGTGAACACAGCTGCAACTCCACAGCAGGAGCACGGGAGGGGAGGACGGGAAACCAGGATGGGGCAAAAGGGGCCAGGGGGCTGCTAGGCTCACCCTAAAACAACCAGTCAGCAGCGGAGGGACTAACGTGTGGCAGTGAGACATCAACACCATGGGGACTCACAGACAGAAGCAGCTTTGTTCAATGTAAACATCGATCGGAAGGGACAGCAGTCTCTCTCTCTCGCGTGCTCGCCTCTCTCACGCTCTCTCTCTTTCCATAGACTGAATAATTCCTTTGAAAACGTAAACATATTGGAAGTGCCTTGACTGAGGTATTGAGGTATTCCTCCAAGGTTAAGGCTGTTACCGATGCAGGCTTAGCTGGGCCTCCTGCAGCAAGCTGTCGAAATCCATGGTCTCGTACTTGCTTTTCACTGGAGCTGGGGAGGACTCCTCTGCACTGCAATCTGGGAACAGCAGGGACACAGGAGCAGGACATGAGCAGGGAGGAAAACAGAGGCATGGCAGGGCACTGCTATTCAGCATGCTGCCTCCCAGCACTGCAGAGCCAGCCTGGACAAGCACTGATGGCAAAGGGGAGTGGGAACAGTGCTGTCTCTTGCTACCCACAGCACTGCGCAGCCACCCTATGATCTTCATGGTGGGGTGCTGTTTCCTATCTTCTCTCTGCCCAAAATGAGGGGCTCTGGGATTTATTTAGATGAAAATGGGCAAAGGCAGAGGGATTGCTGCTCTGAGCAGATGAAATATGACAAGGTGCACGTGTCAACCTGAACATCCAGAGAGAATTTCGGGGCCTCAGTCTCTCATGCCTGAAGTGGGATACCAGAACCACTGCACCCCCTGAGAGGGTACACAAATAAATGTGTGCTGTTTATGAAACACGGGAAGGTCACAGCAACGAGGGCTGAGCAAGGCCTGGATCACACTTCTGCAGGACTAGAACAGGGTTTCATTCGTGTCCCTCAGCTCAGGCTGCAGCCCTGCCACCTGCAAGGGCTGGCGTCCAAAGAGACCTGGCAAACACTGCCACTGAGAGAGGCAGGAGGTGCTGCAGCAGCCTATACATCACAGAGAGAGTTCATGCAACTGCAGCACATTTCAGTGCTGTCATTTTGGCTCACAAATGCTTGTGCAGTGTGGTGAATCTGTCCTGTGGAGCAGCAAACCACCCAGATCTCCTCTTAGGCTAATGAAATGTAGCTGATTGCTTTATCTAATGACTGGAAAGGGACTTCTCTGCTGGAAAGCATCCAGCAATGTAGAAACACAGTGGAGAGAGGATGGGCTGTGGTCAGCTGAGACCCAGCAGCCCTGGGGTGCGATGCTGTGTTTTGCAGCCAACGCACTCCAGGTCCTCACGCTTTTCTTCTCTCCCCCCAGTTTCCCAAGCCATCTGACTGAGCTAAGAGCAGCTACATGAGCCATAAGACAGCTGTTGGGCTTTTCCTGCAGGCTCTGAAGATGTGCAAGATCCTTGCCTGACTAGCGTTCAGCAGTGCAACGTGCTGTTACAGCTCTGTGATGATAAATGAGGTGCTTCAGAAAAAGCAGCTCCTGCTTTCTTACCCAAGTCAGCATATCTGGTCCAGAAGAAATGCCCGAGGCCACCAGAGCTGAGCTGGAATGAAGGCTCGTTCCTCTTCCGTAGTGAGGTGCCGTTCTTCAGAGATAAGGCGGCATGCTCTGAATACCGGTAGGTGATGAAGCCATATTTATCCCCCCTGAGCAACCAGAGAAAGAATTCAAGATGCAACGTGCCTCAGAGCCCCTCTCACACAGCTCTGCCCAGCGCTGCACCCTCCATCCTGCTGTCCTCCATCCTGCTGTCCTCCATCCTGCTGTCCCTCCATCCTGCTGTCCCTCCATC
>JBAFWW010046211.1:0-18545 GCA_036873685.1 Agapornis canus | reverse complement strand
GAAGGGGCTGCTTTTTGCTCCCAGAAAATGAACATTCCTGTCCCACCCCACAGCCCAGGTATCCTGGGAGGTGAACAGGATAAGCTGCACACCAGCTGTAGCTCTTCCAGCTCCCTTTTAATAATACATCACAGGAGGGTTGGCTCAGCAGCCTCCTCTGTTCATCCACCTCCTCGTTAGCCTTACATTGCTTGCCCCACTTAGAGCTGGTGCAGAAATTAATGGAGCACTAATCAGCTGGGGAGGACCTATTAATAGTTACGTGTGTTCCTTCCTTCTCCCTCTCCCCTGCCCTCTTCCTGCCTCCATCCTGGGGTCCCCTGTACCAGGAGAATGGGAGTACCTGGAACAGCTCGGAGTCGTCTGTGCTGTACTGGCTGGAGTCGGTCTCTGAGTGCTCTCCGCACCACTGCAGCTCACTAAAGCAGCTGGCTGAGTCGAAGTCACTGGCATCCAGCTGAGACAAATCAATCTCAGGGAAGTCGGAGTAGAGGTGCTCCTCACCAGACACCTCGTACTGGGGAGAGAAGAGACAGGTGGTGAGCCTGAGGGGCAGGCAGCAACAGGCAGCAGCAGCCTCCTGCATAGGCAGCCATCTCCTTGCATGCTGTCGCTCCCACTCAAGCCCTTTACCCAGACCCTCTTCCAAATAAGCTTTGGCGAGCAGTTCCAGAAGCAATGACACCGCAGTGCAGAGTGTGGAGAGCACCTCTTCACTGCACATCTTTACTGCACACCTTGCAAATCAGTTTGTTCAGTCTGGCACTGGCACTGCTGGTTACCAAAAGCCACCCCACAACTGCCACCAAAGTGCCCCTCTTGTGTGAGGGGTCAAAGCAGCAGCATCAGCATGGGAAAAGCCTCATCTCCTCTGGTGAGCTGATGCTCACAGCACAGGATCTGGGCTGTGGCAAAGCAGTTTGTGCTCTTAGGGGAAATTGAAGCTATTCCTGCCTTTGGTGCCCTAAGGGTGCTACCCAGGGTTATCCAGCTGCCCTGGGAATCAGCAATAACAGACCAAGCAACATGACAGACTTGGGAGCACAAGACAGCAACACATGGGACCAGGCTCTAGAGGGAAGCCTCGCACGCAGTCCCCATGGCTTCTTGATACCCTGTCCCCACATCATGGCACTGAAGCGCTTGGGGATAGTCCCTTGGGGAAGCTGAACACCCTGCATATCCCAAGGCCATACAAACCCTGATCCTCACATCACACATACAGGATGAGAAAAACAGCACAGAAACAAATAGATGTCCAAGTGCACATGGGGCAATGCGAGCCCTAAAAACTGAACTAAGAATCCCCATTTAACTACAGAAAGAAGCTGGGACCTGCCCTGCTTCTGCCTGGCTCCCAAAGCCCTGTGATTGTACCTAACACCAGTGGAAGCAAGGTCTGGCACCAGCATGGCCCTGCCTGCACGAAGCCCTCAGGTCAGGCTTGGTTTTGCCCCCAGCATCCAGGTTCAAATGCAGAGGGGAAAGGCCTCCTGTCTCCTCCTGGCATTGGCTGTCCAGGGGGAGTTTTCTGGCAATGAGGGAAGCAAGTTTATTTACAGAGCTAATGGATTCTGGAGCAGGCAAACATCTGAGCACGTGAGAGAGGGGCAGGAGAACATGGGGCCTCCCCTCCTGAAGTGCCCTGGAAGGGTCTTCTCCAACACTCAATGGGAAGGAAAAGGAATTTCAAACAGAGCTGCAGGAATGGAAGAGACAGCATTCTCTCTTTGTTTTTCTTTCTTATTTTTTTAGTTGGGATAATTGATTGTGTTCCCATAGGCTGAGCAGCCCATGTGCCATGCTCCCCACTGGTCTTAGGACACCCTGTGCCATACCAGAGGACACTCCTGTGCATACACCCGCTCCCATCTTGCATTTCCCATCTGCTTTTCACCCTGTCCCATCCTAGGGGCAGTGGAAGAAAGGGTGAGCAGTTTGGAGGATGTAGCAAAGGTAGCGGAGAGCTGTTTCATAGCCTGTGTCCTGGCAAGAGACTGCCAGCCCAAACGTGCCATGGCCACAGCAGGCCTGGGGGATGCTCTCCCCAGCACCCTCCCTCCACCGTGTTGCTGGAGAAGGTGTATCAGGTACATCCATGAGTGTGGTACCACCATATACTGGGCACAGAAAGAGTCTATGCAGCTCCAGGACTTGGGTACTCTTTGTGGGCCTCCAAGGCAAGGGCTCTTCAAACCTGCCCTGCAAAGCCCTTTGCTCCCTGGGTAGCCAGAGCACATGCAGTAGGTCAAGAGTCCCTGTCCTCTTCACTGCCAGCTTTGGGGAACACAGTTACCTATCCCTTAGCTCTCTCGTTCTCTCTGCTCGTGCCCATGTTAGGCTGCTCTGGGGTCAGATGTCCTTTGGCCTTTCAGATGTGCCCCTTACCTGCTGTAGCTTGTCCCTGCTTTCCTTTCTCTTGTGCCTGCTCCAGAAAACATCTCACAACAACTCTGGCTCCCACTTCTCCCCCAAATCTTCCCATGGGAACACAGGCAAAGGCTTTTATTTTTAGAAAAGCCATACGTACATAGATATATGTGTGTGTGTGTGTGCGTGTCTGCGTGTTCAATTAAAAATAGCAGAGCAGTCAAATTCTCCTGCTCCTTTTGATATGCCACAAGGGAAAAGATCCTGGTGCTGAGATCACAAGGAGCAGCTGACACCAGTGCTCGGGATGTCTTTTGATCAACTCCACAGATGTGACATGTCCCCATTGGCAACAGGGCTGGGTAAAAATAAACCCCTGCAATCCAACGCTGCTGAGCTGCCCTCTCTGGGCACCCTCTAGGCAGGAGTGCCCTGGCACTCTGCTGTGTGGAGCCACCCCGAGGCAGTGGCTGGCAGCAGATGCTCCAAGGTGCCTGGCTAGCATAGGTCAGGACTGCCCCAGACTCAACTCTGCCTGTCCCAGTCCCCCTCCTCCTTGGAAAAAGGGGGGAGAGCCTTTGCTCAGTGCAGCCACCCCCATGGGCACCCACAGGGCATCCCAGCAGGAAGCATGGCCCCAACCACCCTGCTCTGCTCCAAAGGGTCATGTAACCAGCCCAGGCACCTAAGGACTTGAGTCCATGGTGGGAATCCATCACTTAGAGCACCGCTAGGCCAGCACTGAGAGCACGGCCCCGGCTGCAGGGCTGGGGCAGGACCGAGCCCCCTGCCCAGGCAGGGTTGGCAGTGGTGAGGGGAGGCTGCCTGCGGGCACTGGACCTCATCTGCCCTAACTTTCCCTTTTCCCACCCTTTGCATTTCCTGCTGCCTTGGGAGAGGAGTGAACTTTTGTTCTAATTTTACTCGAGAGCTTGCAGGAAGATCAGCCATGGGTTCTTGGTGTGCAGCCAGCAAACACCCATGGAGACATGCTCACAAATTCGGAGGCATCCTCCAGCCCAGACACCTGGTATGTGTGTGCTGCAGCGTGGCTGCGACCAGCGAGCTGCTGGCAGCTCACTGCATCATGTCTATGGATCCCTGCACTGGGGAACAGCGAGGCCCAGGCAGCCACAGGTGCCCCTGTGCCACACACCTACATCCTCAGGGGCAGCAGGAGCCCGAGCCTCAGCATCCCTCCCCTGCGGCAGCAGGAGAGCCCTGCAGCAACACCACACTTGGAAACCAAAGCTGAAAGGTGAAGGGTATGTGGGGGAATGGCCTCCTCACAGAGATATCTTCCTTGGCTTGCTTCAAAGCATGAGCCAGCTCTGACCTCAGCCCTAGCAGAAACGCAATCACAATTAGAATCATGGAATCAACCAGGTTGGAAAAGACCTTTAAGATCATCAAATCCAACCATAACCCCAGGACTGTCAAGCCCACCACTAAACCACGTCACTAAGGGCAAACTGACCTCCCCTCATGGCTGCCCCTCAAGATCTCCAGTCACAGCCACCCTGCATCTGCCCCCTCATGGTGGCCCCTCACTGTACATCTGCTGCCCCTATCCCTCATGGCCACCCCTTACCTCCCCTCAAGATCTACTCTTATGGCCTCCCCTCACAGCCCATGGCTGCCCCCGCTCCCGCCTCATGATCTCCCCTCACAATCACCTCGTCACTCCCCTCGTGATCTTCCCTCATGGCCACCTCTCCTGTCCCCTCACCATCTCTCCTCACACCCATCCCATCTCTCACCTCATGATCTCCCCTCATGGCTGCCCCTGCTCTCCCCTCACAATCTCCCCTCATCTCTCATGCCTGGCCTTCCTGCCTCTTCATGATCTCCAATCTCCCCTCATGGCCACCTCTCCTGTCCCCTCATGATTTCCTCTCATGCCTCATGGCCACCCCATCTCTCCTCTCCTCATCTTCCCTCACGGCCTCACTGCTCTCCCCTCTCCTTCACAGCCGCCTCTCCTGTCCCCTCAGGATCTCCCTTATCTGCGCACCAGGCAATGGCACATGCATTGTGCTCGTGCTTAGCGAGGCCGCCAGCGCTTCAGTTTCTGAAGCGTGCCAGCCGGCGGGCAAGCGGTGCTGGATGCGAGGGAACCTAATCCTGTTTAAAGCTGGCAGGGCAGATTTGCACTGCTGCCCGCATACATGGCTCCAGGATGCTTTGCAAGTGCCTTGTCACTCACACGGCGCTTTGCTGCATGGAGGAAAAGAAGGCGCTGAAGGAACCAGCCAGAAACAGGCAGCGCAAATCCTCGCCATGGAGCCCAAGCGGTGACTCAGCCCCGCACGGAGCCTCCTACCCAAAGCATGAGGGGATAAATACGCATCCACACATGCTGGAGACTGAGCCCCACATTAACCGGCAGCGTTTAGGCCAGGACCCAACCCAGCAGAAGGTGAGAAATGCCAAGAACACGAAATGCCGGCTCCCGCCAGCCCTCCCTTGGCAGCATGGGCAGCAGCAGTCCTGCGTGCCTGTGTTCATGGCCAGCCGGGGAGCTTCCCCCTCCTCACCCTCACCCCAGGCTTGTCTCTAGAAAGGAAATAAAACCCTTGTGCAGGGGTTCTGGAGGGAGGAGTCCGGTCTTATCAGGGAAATCCGCAATCACAGACTGCTTGAAACAGGGATTACAGCCACACAGGGAGCCGGGCACTGGGATGAACTCCTACCCGAGCAGGCAGCATGGGCTGGGTGGTACAGTGCTGGGCACCGCTGCACACCACGCTCCCTGCTTCAGGCAGTGGGAGCCCTGCTCAGGGGCTGCAGGCCCCCAGCCCTCTCCCCGGCCAGCCCAGCAGGCAATGGGGGCATGCAGCCACCGTGACCCATGCCAGGGCCAAACACAGCCCTGCAGGTCAGGCCAGCAGCGCTCTGGAGCAGCAAAACCGGACGCTGCCAGCCCTGCATCATCCCCAAGGATGCACCAGCTCCCTCCCAGTGCAGAGGGACCACTGTGGGGTGTGTACCCCTCTCTAGTACTGCAAGGAGAGCAGAGGTGAGGATGGAGGAGGGAGCTATAAATAAGTGTAAATACAGCACGGAGGCACCTGGCCAGAGCTGTGAAGGTCACCAGAGTGTGTGCCAGCAGATAAGCATCCCCCTCCCCGCTGGCATTTGACAAAATGTCACTGTGAATGAGGGAGAGATGGTGTCGGGTTGTGCCTTGGCCCAGCTGCCCCTCGCCACCCCCTGATATTTATAGCCCAAGAGCCCCAAAGAAGAGGGCAAGTGGTCCCTGCTTGGGAGGCAGCGAAGGCAGCAGGGATCCTGCCTGCAAACACACTGATGGGATATGGCAGAGGGAGGCATGAGGGGTGCAAAGCAGGGCTGTGCTGCAACAGGCTCCTGCTCCCTCACCCTGCTCCCTAGTCTGGGGGAAAGAGGAGCTTGGAATCCCAGGCTCCCAGGTCTGCACAGAGGCATGCAACAACCCGCTGTCCTGCTAGGACGCTTCAGCCCAGCCAGCAAGAGGGAAAACCAACACCAGCATTTAAAGCTGGACAAAATAAATAGCAGGTTGATCCTTCCTTCCACTCTAAGTGCTCAAAAACAACTGCTGCTTGTCTGTATTGCTGTGCATGTGGGAGCCACCGCAGCAGTGCGCTGAGCACCCCACATGGAACACCCCACACCAACACGTGTGGAAGCAGCCACAATGTCAATGCAGCCCATGACCTGCAGAGCAAGGGGTGCCCCATGTCAGGCTCTGAGCTGGAGCCTCAACACAGTCTTAGTTGCTGACTTTTGTCTTACATTAGAAGGTGTAATTAAGATCAACTATGAGCTGCCAGTAATAGGAAATATTAACCATTAACCACAAACAATAAACACGAACTTGCCAGGATATCTTTGATATGGAGGAAAGATGGAAGAAATTGCGCTAAACTATCCTTGAGTCACAGGATAGAAAAAAGGAGCCTGAGATACTGGTAATAATGCCCTGAATAAACAACATTCTACTGGAACACTTCAAACAAAGGTGTGTCTGGTTTAGGAAGAAGGGCAGCAGCAAAGTAAATCACACGTTACAGAGCTGCATGTTCACACTAAATCTGGGAGCTGTTCATTTGGGTTCCAGATTAGAGGATCCACTTGATTTCTGTTTGAGCGCTGGGATGGACCAGCCCAGGGCTGCAGGACCCACTGGCGATACAGCAGAGCTGGGGATGCCCCACAGAGAGCCCAAAGCACCTCCCCACCATGTCACCCTCCAGCACCGCCACCATACAGGCAGCACCGCCAAGCACCACACAAGGGCAGAAAAGGAGAACCCATGGTTGTTTCACCCTGTGTAAGGAGAGGGACAGCAGATAGACAGAGCAGGGAACAGGCTGTTCCCAAAGAGGGACACTTCTCTCTCAACACTGCTTAATGGAAACAGCACAGGCTAACTGTGGCTGCTGCCAATGCTGAGCCGTGCTGGCTGCTGCCATATCTCCAGGATACAGTCTGCCAGGCAGAGGTCTGTCCTGGCAGTGCCAGCACACTCGGGCACACACAGCATGCTGGTAACAGTGTGACAGCTTTATCCTGCACCCCTCGAGCCAAACAGCAGTACCCCATGCCAGCCCAGCAAACACTGCCCACCACATGCTGATCCCTGCACAGCACAGAGCGGCACCCCAAAATACACATGTGCCAGCAGCTGCCAGCCTTGCTCCAGTCAGCCATGGGTGCTGCTGCAGGCGGTGGGACTGGCATGGCTCAATGGCATCAGGCAGGGCACAGCATGGTCCTGAACCTTAGTGGTGTTTTCTAAGAGATCCCTTGTTATCTGCCCCAAAGCCAAACACAGGCCCAACAGACAGCAACGGACGAGCTGAGCCGGGTACAAAACCACAGTGCAAACTGAAATGTTCCATCAGCTTGAGACATCTCCAGCCCTGCCATGCGATGCCCTGGCTGTGGGCAGAGCAGCACAGGCAGGAGCAGGCAGCTGTGCTCCAGCATGATGCTCACCTCCCCACTACAACACACGGGGCAAGGATGGAACAAGAGGTGGCACCAGCCCGGCAACCTCAAGAGGCTCTGCACAGAGGATGCCAGCAGAGGCCAAGGCCAGCGGGGCCCTGAGACCACTGACTCATGAGAGGCTGACTATTAGCCAGCTCTGCTGGTCACAAAAATTCCCCATGCTGACAACTCCCTGCTTTTGAAAGGAAAACATGAGGGGGTGATTATTTTCAGACCTTCCTCTTCGGATGTCCTGGCAGCCAGAGCCACATGACAGGCTTTAGGCTGAAGGGGCTCCACGAGGCCCTTTCTGTCCAGAGGATATTGCAAACATCCTCCTGTCACAGCTCACATCAGTGCAGCTCCATAGCACTGTCTGTACTGGCACTGGCAGCTCTTCAGCCTTCTCGGCTGGCTGCAGGAGCAAATCCCTGCCAGGAGGATGCAAGCAACAGTCCCTGCAGCTCTCCACACCATGAATGAGGTTGAACCTGCAGCAGCACAAGGAGGAAAGCAGAGCTGCTGAGTGCATCGTCACTGTGTGGTGCCATGCAGGGCTCCCACTCCAGCTCCAGAGCTGTCCAGGCAAGACTAGCCCAAGCCATGCTCCCTATCCATGGCCACAGCCTGGGATCTACATCTGCAGTGCTGCGCTTGGAAAGCTCCTGTTGGTTTTGCTGGGAGCTACAGCCTATGGTCCTGGGAATCCCTGGGGGTTGGCACAGGCACTGTGGAGAAGCCGGAGGCTTTTGAGGTCCATGGGCAGGCAGCAGGGAGCAAGCGTGGAAGCAGGTTGTACTGGAGTATAACCAAGAGTACAACTGGACTCTGTAATTCCCCAAAGCATTCTGGCACTCCATGTCAGCAGATCCATGGCTGTGACACAGAAGCTGAGGTTAAAGCTGGCCCCAGTGCTGTCCCTTTACATACACATCTGAGAACTGGTGGAGAGAACCTGCTCTCCGTGGGACATCACAGCCTGGTGTTAACCCTCTGCCAGGTCTGTGGCCTTCATCGGCAGGATGCTCCTCACCCTCCTGAGCCATAGGTGCCTTTTCAAACCTCACTGATGCTACCATACAGAGCAGGAACATTCTAGGCAGCCTGTCCCTGGCCAGGAGCACTCCCAGTCACTGCCACAGTAGTGGCAGGCAAGGAAGAAAGGGAAGTTGTGCCTCCTGCCTGCCTGCAAGGTTTGTTCTAAAGCCCAGAGGTGCTGAGCCATTCCCACCATGGAAGACACTGCAGTGCCCAGCACTGTTCAGTGCTGCCCATGTTGCCGACAGCAAAGCAGCCTCTTAGTGCTAATCAGGACGAGGTGGGAGATTGGGAAGGTTCAAGCTGGGGTTAAGAAGGAGCAAGGAGGATCTTCCTGCATTAGCCTGACCTCCCAAGGGGCCCAGCCCAGATGCTCTGCTGCCACAGGCATGCAGGGCACCACCACCAATGATGCAGTAGCATCACCAACCACTGTGGTCCTCATCGGACCCTTCCTCCTGCCAGACCCAGCTGTGCTGTCCATTCTGCTGGGGGGGGCCTTTTGGGAGCCCCCATTGTGCCCAGCCCAAAACTAAAGTTTTCAGCTGGAGGCACAGAGGCTTCGAAGATGAAAAGCACTGTGGAAAAGGCAAAACTGCTCAGCTCTGTCTCTACCCTCCCACCAGGCCTGTCCTTGCATGCCTGGGCCCATATCCTGGTGGGGTGGAAGCACCAGCCCTGCCCAGCCCTCCCCTGCCAGACAGGCAGGTGCTGCTGGCCACCCCTTGCTGCACATCCCCTTGCTGCCAGCTCCTGCCATCTGCCCTGCATGGGGCCCTGGCTCCCCAGGGCATTGCAGTGCTGCTGGCAGCTCACTGCTCCCCATCACCAGGGTCCCCTGAAGGTGCCCTGGCTGGAGGAGAGGCATCACCACCCAACCTGGCCACCGCTCAGTTCTGCTCGGGCACGACTCTGCCTGTGTTCCCTGGGAAAACCAGTGAAAGGAAAGCAGGGAGCCTGAGCACTGGTGAGCAGGCATGGCATGGGCACTGCCACGTCCTGGGCTTGCCCCCAGCACCCCAAAACTGCACAGAGTTGGTATGGCTGCATCACCCCTTCACCACTTAGAAGAATGGAGTGGAAGGGAAATACTGAACAGCAGCAGCATACTTTCCAGTTGAGCATCGTCAGTGCTAAGAAATCACTGGTATTAACTCACCAACGGTATCGATACTATTCCAATTGTTACAGAGGGGAAACTGAGGCACGGGAAGGTGAAATGAGAGCAGGTCACAGCAGGTCCCATGACCACGGGCTATGCACATGGCTCACAAGGTGATGGTGGAGGCATGATCCCAGAGCAGCACCTCTAGGCTCCCGTACTGCTGCCAGCACCCGCCGTGCTTTCACTGGCACAACCTGTTGGCCCGGGGATTTCCCCGCACTGCACCAACAGTCACAGGGCTCTGCTGTGCCTGGATCCACATTGGAGTGCTGATACTGCCCTGGGAAGCGGCCGGAGTCGCATCAAGGACACCTACTCCTGGGGACACGGCGTTGGGAGCTCTGTCCCTGCTTTTCAGCTCTGCAGAGAGCATTTGTGGGACCTGCAGCCTGGAGCCACTGCTGCCACCTCTGCTGCTCCTCCGAGCTTTTCCCAGCACCGGGACCGCCCCACAGACAACTGACTCACCGCGGAAAGAAACTGCACTGAGATCAACAGATCCAAAACTCCCTTCGAGGGCAAACCACTCCTCTGGGAGCACATGTACATCCAGGCACTCACCCACACACACAGCTTTGCACTGCTCCAAATCCTCACCTGCCAGGCACCACACCTCTCCCCTCACCAAAACCCCAGCCCGACAGCCTCCATCTCCAGGGGCACACGGGAGATGCTCACCCAGGTAGGGTCTGGATGGTGGCTGGGAACCCTCTCCCCCCCAGATCAGTGGGATTGAAGCCCACAAACATGACTTCCTATGCTTAAATCAGACCCTTTTACCACTCCATGTCCTGTGCCAGCTTCCTCACAACCCTGCCCTGAGCTTGACGGCTCCCAAGCCTTTTTCCTCCCTATTTTTGTCCCTAGCTAACCCAAGGATCAACATAAAGCCAGAGACCCCAGGGTAGGCTGGCCTGAAATCCAGACCTGAAACCTGGATCGGACAGCTTGGTGCCCAGGAACTGATCTGACCAAGCATCCATCTCCAGGTCAGGAGCATCAGAGCCAAGGGTCCTTTCCAGCATGCAGGTGGACCCTTTCCACCTCTGCCCTGGCCATGTCCCAGACATTCCAAATCTCCATGCATGGCTTGCAGGCATCAAGGCACCTGCCTGATGTGCCACCTTCATGCACTTTGAATGCTCCCAGCTCCTGGCAGCAGCACCCCCATCATGTGAGCAGCTCCAGTTGCCAGCTCCACCACCTCTGCCCTGCTCCACAAAGACCATCGGTGTCTCTCTGCTGCCTCTGCTCCCTGTGTCTGAGGCTGCCTTGTGGCAGCACGTCCCCATGTCCTTGGGGAGAGCCTCCAATGTCACCTTGGAGGGACCCTGCCTGTGCCATGCAGGATGAGCCCGCAGTAAAGCCAGCTTCACACACTGCCGGAGGGGAAGGAGGCCCCCCTGCACCTCTGAGCATGGGCACAGCAAGCAAACCCTGGAGCTCTCCATCCCAGCTCCTCTGCAAGTATGGTTTCCATCATGGGCAACCGGGAGGAGCCACATGTTCTCTCTCAGAGCCGGCCGAGCCACGCTGGGTTATGCAAACCACAACGGGAGCTGTTTCAACTAGTTGGACTGCTGCCTGGCAGTCAGGTGCCTTCCTCCTCCTCCTCCTCCCCAAACGGCTGCCAGTCCCTGTGGGCAGCAGCCCAGGCTCCCGCGGTGCCTCTGCCCCACTCTGAACATGCTGTGTGTGCTGTGCACAAGGGGCTCTTCGTCCCTGGGCTGCCCCAAGAGGAGTGGGGGCTCTCTGTCCCCCAGCACCATGTGCTCTTAGTCCCCAGTGCTGCTATGAACCAGCGCCATTAGCACGTTCCACAGTCCTTGAGGTGTCCTCAAGTGTCCTGGTCTTGCCGGTGCACACGTGTACCACAGGCAATCAGAGGAGAGGTTATACATGCACACCCATCACGCTTGGCTGGGAGTAGAGAGCTGTGCCATACAAACTCCAGGGTATAGTAGAGGTGGGGAAGGGGCCATTTGCCCCATTGCTGGTGAGCTTTGCCCAGCACTGTACCCATGCTGGCATTCCCCCCCCGGCTGCACCCTCAGTTTGGTGCAGGAGCCCAAGCAAAATGTTCCCTGTGATGTGCTGTGATTGACACTTGGAGAGGTGCTGGAGAAACAGTCACAGTGCTGTGAGCCACAAAGGGGCCTTAAGCAGAGCTGGTCACCACATGTCACCAGCTGGCTCAGACACACTCATGCCTCATGGCAATGGCTCAGTGTTTAGCTTTGCCTAGAGAAACTCTCCCCAGGGTGGAGAGCATCTGCTCCAAACAGCCTCCGACATGTTGCAAAATGAGGGAAAAATCCCAGATCCAAGCATTAGGCACCTTCATGCAAATCTCGTTGTTCCCAAGCCAGTACCAACCTCACACCCTGAGACAGCAGGAAATCTGCAGCTCAGCTGCGTGCAGGGCTCTTTGTCCTTTGCACAACACTTCAACCTCTCCTTACATTTCAACACAGATTGCAGGGAACTTCATATGCCACTGATTGAGTCAGCAGAGCCCCAGCAGCCCTGGCTCTGGTAGGGAAATGTTCCCTATCCTCCCTTGGCTGCTCCCAGCATCTCCAGTGGCACAGCCAGGGCAGCCAGGTTGCTGCCAGAGGATACAGCACTGTATGGATTAGAAGCAATAACCGATGCTGTGCTGAAATGCAGGATGAAGTGGGATGAAGCTGCCTGCCTGCAGCAGGGCTCCTGCTACAGATGGTGTCCAGCCCAGGCAGCCCAGGTGGGATTGAGGAGATGGAGAAGTGCTGCAGAGCCAGACATTGGAAAATGGAGAGGGATCAGCCAGCCCAGTGCACAGACAAGAGATGCCAACCAGGCTGCACCAGCATCAGTACAGGGGGGGAGCTGACACCAGTGTGGGGTGGCTCCATCCCTGCAACACATTTCTTTACTACAAACTTCTGTGCAACAAAATAAGGCCTTTGCCAAACTAATCCAGCCCCAAGCCAGCTCCTTCCAAGGCTCCCTGGGATGCTTTGCTCTAAGCATCCCTCGGAGGGTGCCAAGATCCTGTTGCAGGTGTCAGTTTTTCTGCTTGGGGTGTTTTTCCAGCTGGTGCCGGGTGTCCTCATGGAGCTTTTCCACAAAGGTGGCACCAAGGTGGAGGAGCAGGGAAACCTGCCTGCGCTCAGGAGTAAAACCCGCTGGCAAAGCCATGACGCCTCTCCAGACACTGCATCTGAATATAGGCTCCTCATTTATTACCCTGCCAGCCGCTGGATGTGGTGTGAGAGGAGCTGGGGGGCCTGCACCAACGCTCTCCCTCACCCATGGCTCTGCATAGCCAATGCAGAAGCTCCCATTGTCTTACACAGGGTGCAGAGCATGCAATAAACCATGAGCCTTCTCCCTGTGTGTCTCCTGAGAAACGGGGCTGGTCTGCTGGTGAAATGCTGCGTGTCCCAACCCCCCACTCTGCATCCAGAGCGGTTCAGGGATGTGCTGGCATGAGCAGGTCTTGCCTGGGTGGATAAAGATTCCTCCTGTTCCTGGTGAGAGCAGTGGTGGCATCCAGGCATCCCAGCAAAGGATGCGCTGCCTCCCTGCTGATGAAACTCAAACCAGGCACGGATGCCAGTGCTCCACCTGGCTGCACTTAACTCTCTCCCTGGGACTACAAGAGAGGGATTGATTTTGCCAAACAGTCAGGTCACACCAGGATTTGTCCCTCTATGCACATCCCAGAGGGAAGCAGACATGCCCCAGATTTGCTGGGGACTTGCAGCCTCTGTGATGGGAAATGTGGTGCTGGGGGGAATGAGTCGATGCTCAGGGCAGAGCAGGCAAAGGAGGATGGAAAATGCATCCTGTATGCCCAGGAGAGCACGAAATCCTGCCAGGCTCAGCTCTGGGACATGGTGTGAAGGCAGCTGCTATGGAGCTGAGGCACGGGCAGGAGCAAGAGGGTGAATCCTGGAATGCTGTAAACCACTGCTGGCTGCTGCCTACACTCACAGGCAGCTGGGAGCTGCTGTGCCATGGCACCATGCCTTGGCAGCAGATCCCACACTGCCCTGCACAGCCTCACACCCTGGACCAAGCTGCTTCTTTGCCCGAGCTCCTGTGGGGGAGCATTCGAGGGGAGGGACTCAGTGGGACCCCAAAGATGCTGCCACAATAATCCCAGCGCTGACCCCAGGTCATGGTCCTGTTAAAGCCATCCCAGGAGGCGGCAGAGCTGGTGTGAGCTGCCCACAAGCCTCCTGCCTGGGCAGAGCAAGCTCCTGGAACCTTTCCTGATGCTCTCCAGAAAAGAATATCAGAGCAAAAGCTCTGTGCAAGAGGCAGGAGGGGCAGGGAGCTACGCTGCCTAAGCCATCAAGCCCCAGCCTGCGTGCTTGCTACCTCCATCACCACATCTGGGAAGAATGGGGGGTATTTACTCACTGGGGATACAATGCAATCCAGCCACTACCCCTGCGCAGCCAGAAAGCCAGGCTGGGCTGCAGCACTGCTGGCTGCTCGCAGCAGCCATCCCCCCAGCTCTTGGCACTGAGTCCCATTGAGACAGGGCCAAGCAGGATGGGAACTCCAGGCATCCTGCCTCCTGCCGCCGGCGCTCCCAGCAGGCCGGTTCACGCTAGGACACCCGCTCCTGGGTGGCCAGGGAGCCCTGCTGCCAGCACTGCCGGCCTCGGCCATGCCTCCTGCCCCATGCCCATGGCACCAGCCAAAGGAAACCCCCCTGGCTCCCCAGCACAGCCGGTCTTTCCCTCACTGTGCTCATGCAGGGTAGCTGAAAAGCCACCCTACAACTGATGGGTCCTTGGTGCCCATGGAGTGTCCCCACTGCAATGGGGGCTGCAGCAAGACTGTTTCTGCCAATGGACCATGGGTACTCGCAGCAGCACGGCAGGGAGACTCCTGTGGCCATGAACATTCCTTAACACTCACCACATCCCCACACTCGGGGTGAGCTGGCCAGTCTCCATCCCTCAGCCAGACCTTACAGATGGCAACAGCCCTGCTTTGGGGGGAAATGTTTGGGCTCACAAGGCAGCACATCAAGAGACCTCCCCATGCCTTTGGGGGCTGCTCCTCCTTCCCCGCTCAGGATCATCCTGTGCACAAAGACTTACAGCAACCCAAAACAACCCAAACTTGATCTCCGGATGACCCGCTCCTCCCTGTGCTGACAAGAGGGGACACACAGACACCCTGCTTCTGCCTCCCCCCTCAGCTCAGAGGCCTTTCCCCTGCTTTCCCCATGCTCACGGGGCATAAACCCTTGGGCAGCAGCTGCTATTTGGGTAACAGGCCAGGGAGCGCTGAGGATGCTGAGCCAGAAGCACGTGCTGCTGTTGTCTGTCAGGAGAGCAGCAGCAGCACATGCTCCAGGAACTCTCCCACGGCCGCCAGCAAACACTCCCGGGACCCCTGAGTGC
Source organism: Agapornis canus (assembly GCA_036873685.1). NCBI lineage: Eukaryota > Metazoa > Chordata > Aves > Psittaciformes > Psittacidae > Agapornis > Agapornis canus. The sequence continues at coordinate 3,587 of JBAFWW010046211.1, read as the reverse complement.
AGATGTGAGGGGTAGCAGATGGAGGAAGAGCTGCAGGAGGCTCTGCCCTTTCTGCCTGCAGCAATCTGGGCCGGGGGGGGGGGGGGGGTGTCTCCTATGGCATCACTGCTTTTGCCCACCCAGGACCGCAGCTCATTTGGGATGGTGACATATGCCAGGTCCTGCTGGAGGGAGCACTGTCCCCAGCCCTGATGGGATGCTAACAGGCTTCTTCACCCTAACCAGCTCATGTCTCCTGGCTGTGCCACCCTCCTCCGCTAACAACGGTGACCCTCTCCCACCTTTCCCTGCAGGAGGATTTTGCTAACGCCTGCCAAGGGATTTACCAGGATAAAGGGCTCACGGAGTGCTAACCATATCCGGGAGCTGCTGGCATGCATCCTGGCCGACATCCAGTGCCATCCTGGAGAAACCTCTGCAAAACTCTCCCCCCATGCCTGCCACCCCCTGCCCCACACCCCGGCCACCGACCCTCACCAGGGCCGCGGGGCCCATGGGAGCGAGCTGTGCCTGGGCAGCGAGCACAAGGACATCCAAAGAAGGAAAGGAGTCGGATGTGTGGAGGAGCCGGCTGGGCTCCCTGGCCAGCCTGCGGCCCATACTGTAAAAGGAGTGGGAACAGGGACTGCACAGCTCCGGCTCCAGTGGTTTTAAGATGGCTGTGAAGCTGAGAGGAGGAGGAGGAGGAGGAGAAGGACATTAACCCTGCCGGCACTGTGCTGCAGGCAGGAGCACGGCAGGGAGGGTGAATGGCAGGCTTCCCAAGGCTCCACTGAGCAGCAGACGGACAGGCTTCCCCTGACTCCCACCCGGTACAATGCAGCTGGTGATGCATCCAGGCCTGGCAGTGCTGGGTCGGGAGATGCTGCCCTCAGGCCGTGGGAAAGAGGAGGAGGAGGAAAAGAAAGAGAAGGAGGAGGAAGAAGAGGCATGTGGCAGCTGCCTGTGGGAGGGAGGTGACCCTCCATGGGTGCAGGACACTCAGCAGGGTCTCAAAGACCCCTTGAACAAGGGCTCCCTGGGAAAGTGCCTTCTCCCTCATGCTGTCCCCAGGACAGCACCCCACTGGGGAAAGGAAAGGGTCACCTATGGGTGCCACCCTCCTGGGTGCCTGCCTGCCAGCGTTGCCATCCTTTGCTAGCTGCTCAGCAGCGAGCAGCAGGGCTGAGCAATGCCTCAGCTTCCCTCCTCTTTTCCCTGTGGACACACACGTCAATAATCACTATTTTGCGACTTAATGTTTTCCTTTAAAAACATTGGGCTTGGCCTTCCCTGAGCGTTTCTGTGGGATTCATCAGGCAGCAGGAACTGAGGCACAGAGACTGGAGGAGCAAAGGTATCGGGCACTCAACAGCAACTTCCCTTCTCTGAAATTCGTATTGGGCATTGACGTCAAGTAATTATGGAGAATTATTAATTAAGAAAGCGTTTAAGAGCATTGCTTTTGTTGAGGTTTTGTCATTACAATTAGTTGATCGGCCAACAGGACAAACATCAGCCTCTGCAGATGCTCTGAGTGCAGCAAAGCACCTATAATTAATTTCCCTTTCCGCAGCAAGTGCTTTGCTTTGACCTACCTTGGGGACCTGCTCTTGCAGGTGTGCCAACCACAACAGCCCTGGAAACACCCCACCAAAGGGGTCTCAAGAGGCTCTCAGATGAGAACACCATGTCCCCTCCAGCCTGTCAGAGCAGCTACGCATGCATAGCAGCTCTCTTCGGGAAAGCATCCTAGCCAGATGCCCTGATCCTGGTGAGGAAGCTGCAGGGTTAATGGGGTTGAGTCCCATTGTCTCTCCAAGGCCACTCTGCATGCACCCATACCACCCTCTGCCATGTCCCTGGCTCTTATGGCACCCACCACCCTATGCCAGCACTAGCACCTTGCCACACAGCAGCTCACTGTGGGTGAGAGCTCAGGCACCCTGCCATCTGCAGCCTCGTGATGGGTGATTCTGCACCAGACTATGTCCTCACTCCTACCAGCACCCCTGTGATGCTCTGCCCTGAGCACTGGTCTCAGGCTGGGCACAAACCTGATGGGTCAGCCTGAGGATTGGCTCTGAACATCATCTGGGGTAGCTCTGACACTTGCTGCTTCTATGGGCTTCCAGCTCCTCTCCTGTCAAACGTGAGACCACTTGGCTCACCCCTTTCCAACACAAAAGCTCCCAGAAGGAGTCAGTCCTTCCCACTTCACCCCATGGCTGCCCATAACCAGGATGGCCACAGCAGAGGCAGGAGGCCATGCACCCCATCCCAGAGCCAAAACCAGCCAAGGCCCGCATGGGTGCAGACTTCAGAGCAGGCATGCCTCCTCCTTCCTGCTCACCGTGGCTATCACATGTGGTGTTCCACCAGCTGCACAAGAAGGGGATTTTCTTGTTATCTCCTCCCAACCTGGGGAAGCGGCTGGATCCCACGTGCTCGGCACCAAGAGGCAATGCTTGGGCAGCCCAGTGTTTTCCAGGAGTTCCTCCAAGCCCTTTGTACCCTGGCAGCAGGCACTGCAAACAGCATCGGGCAGCTGGAGAGGTGAGCTGGGGGTGCCTGAAGATCAGAACAGCCCCACCAGTACCAAGCAGGACAGGAGACACAAGATTTGTGCTCAGAGTAGTCCAGAGCATGAATTTACTGCTCCCTTTTTTCCTTGCCCAAGGGAACGTGACCCTATGGTGAACTTGGCAGTGCTGGGGTAAAGGTTGGACTTGACCTTAAAAGTCTTTCCAACCTACCTGATTCTATGGTTCTATGGTGGGGCTACATCCTTCACCCTTAGAGCCACTCTCCTCTTGCCACCTCCTCTGCTCAGCTGCATCTTGTACCCTGTCCCCTGCAGGAATTCAGGTCTGGGAGGCCACCACGCAGCACCAGGTTGTGCCTTCGAGATGATGTGATCCCTGGGGAGCAACACAGCTCCCCAGTGCCATGGCACACGGACAGGGTCCCTGCACCTCTGCTATTCCATCCCAGCACCCCAGTGCTCCTGCCAGCCCATAGGCTCAGGCCCCATCATGCTAAGCAGAGCAGGACAGGCATAGGACACGGTGCATGCTTGACTACATGCACGTCCAGCACGTGTAGCAGGAGCTGGCCCCAGCAGGAGTGCTGCAGCTCCTGCCTCACCAATGCATGCACACATGTGCCCATGCAGAGCTGAGGTGAGCAGCCATGCGGCTACTCCAGCTCCCAAACACCAGCCTATTGAGCACCCAACATCCCGGCCTGCCTGGAAGGGAGAGGATGGCCAGGAGACAGGATAACACCATAGGACATGGGGCTGCCTCTCAAGATGGGGGGCAAGCCTCAGGCTGGTCTCCCCAGCAGCAATTCCTGCCTGCTCCCACCTCTGCTGGGGCACCTGCAGCAATTCCTTCCCTGGGAATGCTGGGGTGCCAGTGGGGGTGAGGCTGGGAGGGGTGTGGGGGAGCAGGCTTCGGCACAGCTACAGCCTGGGAGCAGAGAGTGTCTGCAGCCCTTCCATAGGGCACGCTGCAGCTCTGGCACTTGCTGCCTGTGCTCCCAGTGCTGGTGCGGCCCCAGTGTACCCACACCCCCAAGTGCAGCACCAGGAGGGAGCAGCAGCC
>JBAFWW010046210.1:0-26273 GCA_036873685.1 Agapornis canus | reverse complement strand
GAGCTGGAGGAGCTTTAAGGTCCCTTCAACCCAACCCAGGCTGGGATTCTGTGATCCCCTGACCCCCAGGCATGTCTGGGAGGTCAGCACCATGGGCTGGCTGAGCTGCAGAGGCAGGAATCTGCCACCGTGGCCGGTTTCTGCGGGAGGCATTGCAATAAAACGCCTTTTCCCAGGATATTCTTGCATTTCTTCTGTTCCTTATTTATATGATTGCAACGCCCAGAAATCCTAATTGAGAGTGGAGATAAATGGTGCTGGCAGGTATCCACAGCTTTGTGAGGGAAGAATTGCCTTAACTGGATCAAAATCAGAGCATGTCCCCTCTAAAGTACAACAGTATATGCAAATAAATCTGCATAGTCTTTGTCGTCTTGGCTCGGTCCTCGCAATTATAAGAGCATTAAGCATTTACAATAACTCTGAAACATGCTTTCAGTCAGCTCGCCTTTTCCTCTCCCTTTTCTGCTACTTGAAGAAAGCTCTTCCCTTGGGAAATCCACATTGTGTGGTGGAAACAGCGAAACCCTCCCTGGGTGGTGCTGGCGCAGGGGATGGGTCAGCGCCGGGGATGGGTTCACCGCCGCTCGCAGCAAACGTCCCCCCAAAAGCCCCGGTTCAGTGCTTAGAGCCCGGAATCCAGGAACAAAGGTAATGGTGAGAGCTTCCCGGGGCCGGGCCGGCCTCGAGGCTTGATTGGAATTAGCATAATTAGTGTGGATTTTTATGTTTGCGTGGAGAGAACAAGCAAAATAACCCATTGATTTCCCCCCCAAATAAACAGGGGCAGGAAAGGTGCCCTCTGCCAGGCTGCAGCGGGCTGCAAAGCAAACATTCTTCTGGGGGCTTCGCTGAGAAATCACTTTTTCCACCTAAGGAGTTGGGGGGTTTAAGTGTTGCCACTCGATTGATTCATTAATGAGCTGCAGGCAGGCAGGAGGTGCCCCTTCCCTGTCCGGGTTGTGGAAGCCCACCATTCAGCAGCAGGAATGTTTTCCTTCCTTAGGACGAAGGGAACGTCTGCATCCTCGAGCAGCGCACGCTCGGCTCCAAGTGGTTTGTTGTGTTTGGCTTCTTGGGAGCCAAATGTGTGTTTTAGTCCTGAGAATCAAACTGCTAATTCTGCCCCTGCTACCTCGGCACAAGAAGAAGTCACAGGGAAAAGCCTCGCCTGGGTTTTACTTGGGAGCCTCCACCTGCCTGGAATCTCACCTGCAGAAAATACATGGAGTGTCTTTTAGCTGGAGGTGTGAGCCACATTCCTGACTTTCATTGGGTACAAGAGTAAACCCCACATAAATTCAGCACAAACTTCTGACGAGGTTGCTTTTTTTCCTTCCCATTCACAGGCAAAATAATTAACTCAAGAATTACTGGTTTATTTTGGTTTCCTCTGGTTTAACTCGCAGCAGCTGGGGGAACCCTTTGGAGGTAAGCAGGGCTGCCCTTCTTAATGCCCCCTTCTTGCTGGCCAACATCTCTTGGCTTCCCTTTAGGCCACGAGGACTTGGAGGAAGGAGTTAGGGGCAACAAGGCCCGCAGTGTAGTGAGGCTTCTTGCTCAGCAGCGGGCAGGGAGGCAGCACCCAGCTGTGGAGGTGGCTCAGCCCGGGCACCGCACACGTTGGCTTTTGTCCCCCAAGCTTTGGGGTGATGAACACGGGGTCCTGCCTGCGCTGAGGGCGGTGTGTGTGCCCTGGGAAGGCAGGCAGGGTGCTGTGAGCGTGGATTGCAATAGCCATGTAAAGCATAACAGATTGTTTTGATCTGTATTTCCCAAGGACAGGCGGATCCCGCCCATCGAAGGCAGCGCTGGTAATCGGCTTTCCTTGAGTCCCTCCGTTCATTCCCTTCAAGTGTTTTACTTGCCAGGCTCGTGATCGCGGAGTTGATGCTGATTCAAAGCTCTCTCCCCGATCATGAACTTGCTGTTACGGCTCAAGGTCAGAGGGGGGATGTAGGAGTTGCTGCTGGCCCCACGGTGTGTGCCGGCAAGGTGGTAACCACAAACCACCTTCTGTGCCTTTCCTGGCAGGGGGAGGGATTCCAGCGTCTGTAAGATGTAACCAGCGTGTTCTTTGAATAGCATTAATGACATTAGCAATCCGAGAGTGACTAACAGCAATACGCTGGCTTCTGGAAGCGCTGCTGAATCCGCTTCCTGGTGCCCAGCATGAACGGATACCAGTATTTTTCATAACCTTTTCTTTTCCCTTTACGGTGAGCTCAGCAAAGCAAGTTTGTCAGAGGCAGAGTGCTCCTAATTTGGTCTCCAGTGACCTCTGGAGCCGTGATTATCAGTCTGGTGTCGGGAAGGAACTTGTGCCTCTGAGATAGAAATGAGCAGAACAAATGCCATAGGACAGCTTGGGTTCCCTGGAGGACACAGGCTAAAAAAGGTGAAAGAAGTGCAATTACAGGAGGTTTTCAGCACAGAAAGTTAATTAGCTACTAAATAGCATTTAGTGCAGTTCAACGTGAGGAAATTTGTGTTTTGAAAGCAAACAGATCAATGGGAAGCTGTGGAACGAGCTTCTGGAAAGTCCACATTGACATTCATGTACTTTGCACTGTGACGTCCTGGGCAGTTCTCCCCAGGTTTCCCCCACAGGTAGGAAGAATTGTTGGCTGTGTTTCCATTTGGTTGCAGGCGAATGGACCCGCTCCCACAGGAGGCTGTTGGACAGCAATTTCAGAAACTGTGGCCAGGCTTCTGTCCCGATACCCCAGCACCTTTTCCCTCTTCACTGATGTCGGTGGAGATGGGTTCTGTTTGGGCTGGTCAGTATTTCAACTTCAGGTTCAAATATCCCCAGCCACAGGGTGAATTTAACACAACTCTTCACCCAGCGTGCTTCACAATTCAGAATGCATGTATATCGTCAAGGGCACTGTTTTACCAGAACAATGGATTCGGGTTCCAGCTTCCCCATATTCCCTGACTTTGGACAGTCACTGCACTAATTTTTTGGGCATTTCAGGATAGCTTTGAACTTTTATTGATGGATTCTTCCTTTGAAGGTCTTAGACGTTTCAGGCAGCTGATGCAACCACAAGCTATTTCACCTTGCTGGAAAGGAGAGGGACCTGGAAGGTCAGTGCCTGCGGGGAATAGTGGAGAAACAGAGAAATGCTAACCCCTGGGGAGGAAAAGGGGCATGTAATTCCCATTACATGGATGCTCATACATTATGGTGATACTTACTGTCTGTAAGTGATGCTTCAGCAGCCAGCATGCAGGAGCTGCTCGGCCTGTAAGGAGAGCTGTTATTAGTGAAGGCCTGCTTCGGTACCATGGTGGTGAGAGCCAAGGAGGAGGGTTTGGCTCTCACAAGAGGCTCTGTGGGATTTGGGTGGTGCACACTGACAGCTCAGGTAACCACCACATCACGGCTGTAATCTTCAGCCCCTTTCCCTCTTATAATTACATTTGTCACATCGTGTTGTAAAATGAGTTATTAGATCTGTGTTGCTGAAATAGTCTTGCCATGCAGTCAGTGCAGGTCTCTGCCCTGGCTCTGTAGCACAAATAATAATGGGGTTTGTCTCTCTTTATGCTCTAGGTGTGTGCAAATGCTTTGACCAAACAGTAAGTTGGGTCCCATTGCTGAACATCAGAGGTCTCCCTTGCAGAGGGGCTGACCCCTTGGATCAGCATGTGGTGGGAGGACAGTGGATCTTGACACAAGCACTTGCTTTCACAGGGACTATGAAGCTGGAGGGATGCAGATGTGGTTGATGGCTGTAGCTGGTTGCTGAGTGGTCTTGCTCACCAGCAGCAATGAGATGTATTTTGAGACAAAAGAGTAATGGGACTTGGGTGAAGGGAAAAGGTTTGTGTGGAATCATAGAATCATTGAAGCTGGAAAAGACCTTTAAGATCAGGACCTTTTCTCCCAAGAACCATTGCACTTGTTCTCTTGTCCTTTGAGCAGTGCTGTATCTTGACTGGTGCTCTGTTTTTCCTGGATCCTACAACCCAAATCTCTCTGGAATGTTCCTCCAGCTGTTTCCCTTGCAGGGCCAGCTCCCTGCCTTTGCAGGGCACTCTGATACAAATTCCTCATCTAACAGATTGAATAGTCTGACAAACAATGAATTCTTCCCTTGCATCTATGTATCCTGTGTGCCTGGTTACACATCCACGCTGTTAGCGTTGATCACACTCCTTGTTCTTACTTGCTTACAGAATGATCTCAATATTAAAATGACTTTAAACAGAAGTCCAGCAGATCATTTTCCTTATTTTCTCCCAATCCATATGCACAGGGAAAAGCAATTGTAAGCAGGGAGGGTTTTTCCTTAACTTGCGCGGTGTGCACCAACACACGAGGTTGGACTCTGCCTCTGCAGTGGCTGTGGATGCACATGCCCACCAGGCTCTCAGAGGGCACGGGGTGCACAGATGTCTCTGTCAGATCTCAGCTTCTACATCACTGAAAGCGCTGGAATTTCTGGGCTCGCTGGCTTTCTGCTGTCCAGAAAGGGTACATGCACTTACACATGCTGCCTCCCATCACTTCCCTGTGTGCTGGGATCATGTGCAAGCTTGTAACCAGGGGCTGGATGTGAGCCGCAAACATTTGTCTGGAGGAAGCATGTCCAGGACACTGTGCCCTGCTCATTCGTGCCTGGGTCCTGCAGCCCCCACGTGCCTGGGTAGCTGCTTGTACCTGGAGCACATTTTGGTTGTGCAGCAGAAGGAACTGCAGCTGGCAATAGCAGCTCCACAATTGCCAGGATCAGAGCGAGCCAGCCCAGCTGGACGGGAGCTCTTGTTTCTTGGCAGCCATCAATCTGCTGCTGGTTGTTCCAGATGATGCTCTTGAAGAACAGGCACATTGGCCTCTGGGATGAGGGAACCGCAGGACAATAATCCTGGGATCCAACCTGGCCTCCAGCCCTTTGTCATCCTGACCAGTTCATCTTTGCAAGAGCTTTAGAAACGTGTTGCCTCTGCTAGGTCTTCGAGCTGGTTTAGGTCACCTCTTCCAGGAAAATCCTGTGGAACCAGCTGTGGCTGTTGTGAAGTGTTGCTCCATAAATACCAGCTGCTTATAGTGAGCAACCCAGCACAAGTGTCTCATCCCAGGACTCCTGTTACTTTGGTGTTAACATGAGGCACTGAATGATTTGGAAAGTGTATTTTGCAGCTTTATGAGAAAGTAATGCTTGATTTGCCTAGGAAGGCTGGAGCAGACTCAAGGTTGAAGCCCCTTCCAACCTGGTGTTCTGTGGATCTGTGGTTCCAGGGCTTTCACAAAGGCTGGTACAATCTTAGTGGAAAAATCCCCGGGTGATTTGTATAGCCACGCTTGAGACTGCAAGTATCCCAGTGTCCAACCTGCTGTGGTTCCTCACTGAGTGATTTGGGGTATGTTGTGTGAGCCTGCTCCCATGGAGATGTGGCCGTGCCCCATCTAGGACCTCACCCTCCGAATGGCCTGAAATGCAAGCTTTGCTTTGATGCTTCCCTTCAGCAACCTGGAGCAGCAAAACTTTCCGAAGGGAGCAGTGAAGCTGCTCTTTTAGCTGAGGGTAACCCAGGCTTGGGCTCATCTGCATAATGCTGCAGAACTAGAGGAGGGCTCTGGGGTTTATTTCCCCTGCGTGTGGGCACGGAGGTTTTGAGTCACCCGTTTGAACAGGGCAGCACACAGGGGCATGGATAAAAATTTAACCCACAACTAACTGGGATGTCCGGAGCCCTGTGCATTGGAATGCAGTGACCTGAACCATGGGTGGATGCTGCAAATGAGGCTCGTCCCTGTAGAAGAGGCACTGGAGCCAGGCTTGGAGAGCATACTGATGTGGTGTGCTGCAGATGCATGCTGAGTGTGTGATTTTCAGCGTTCAGTGCCTACATTGTTAGATAAGCGGATTAGAAAACATTGCATAAAGTGGCATTGCAGGGGGCTGTCTTTATACCTGCTACTTGCCTTGTTTTGCAAACCCTGATTTCACAGCGGAACCCATTCAGAGCTTGTGCTGAGATTGTTCACATGTATTGGCCTTTTTAAGAATCAAGGGGTCACAGTTTCAGATTCACTTAATTCTCAAAGCACTGATATTTTTCTTTTGGGATCAGGGTTGGTGGTGGGTTTGTGGGGCTTTAAATCTAAACTCCTTTTACTCCCAAGGATGGATATGTGGGGTGCAGTGAGCTCCTAGTGTGTTGCGAGCAGTTGGCTTCACTTTCTCTGTGGTGAGCTAAAGAGCTCGTGTGTAATTTCCCACTCCTTAACTCTCCAAAGGTTCACTTTTGCAATGGAATCCATTTACCTGAAGTTCATCCGCAGGATCCCAGGTTTGTCAGGTCACTTGGAAGGGATCCTGCAGCCCAGGGCTCCGTGGCGTGGCTGGAAAGCAGGCAAGTGCCGTTGTACCGGCTCCCCAAACTGCTGCTTGTGCTGTGCCAAGGAGCAGGGATGGGCTATTCCTTAGAGGAGCCCGGCTGCTCCCATGCTGGGCTTCTCCATTTTGCCTCCTCAAAAGTCAGTTTGGTTTTGGCTCTCCCTGGGTCTGTGTGCAATTTATGAACAGACCCAAAATAGGATTGTTTTTAGGGATGGTAGGGAACTAATTCACATTCAAATAATACCATCTCTTGTGTGGGCTGTCAGTTATTGACTCCATAGACCTGCACTGAATTCCAGTCCCAGAGCTCTGAGGAAAGGTCTCTGACATGGAGCATCTGTGGTTCTTGCATCTAACTGTAGTCCTCTTGGCTGATGTCTTGTGGGGTTTCTCCCTCCATGCTCCTGTCTGCAGGGACACGTGTGACAATCACTTGACCTGCTCCACCAGCTCTGCCTCCAGCCTCGACACCAGTGCCCAGTTCCAGGACAGCAATGGGCAAACACAGAGCACCAGATGGGATGAACAGCAGAAAGTATTTGCCCTTGAGCAGGTCTGTGGTGTCTTCAGAGTGGACCTGGGACAAATGAGATCCCTTCGCCTCTTCTTCAGGTAATGTGTTCCTCTGTGTGGCTGTTATGTGTGCTCTTGATCAGTGCATGCTGGGCGCTGGGGGCAGATGGCTTCTGCCATACTCCTTGGAAGACTGTTCCTGGTTGTCTCCAGGAAAGCAGGCATCAGCCTTCCCAAGGAGAGCCTTTGAATTACAGTTATAGGGCCTAAAGGATTTTTTTGCCTAGTAAGGTAAAGGTTGCTCTTGCCTGTCTTACTGAAAGTGTTTCAGATAATGGTAAAAGAGTGCTGTTACCAGGAGTGGAGGATGGGGAATGGGGAGAATAGTCACTATGGCCATGTCATGCAGTCACAGAATATCTCAAGTTGGACGGGACCCATAAGGATCAGCAAGTCCCAGAGTTTAAAATTACCTCTGTGCCCTGTTTTAAGGGATAACTTGGGCCTACACTTCCTTGTAATTTGCTTTCTACTCCCTCTCATTTGATGTTCCCCTTCCCACCAGGCCCCTTGCTGTCCTGGGCAGTAAATGCAGGTTGCTCTCCCCATTGTTTCGTCCCACAGTGATGAGGCGTGTACCTGTGGACAACTGGTTGTTGCGAGCAGGGAGAGCCAGTACAAGATCTTCCATTTTCACCATGGTGGCCTGGATAAGCTCTCCGAGGTGTTTCAGCAATGGAAGTACTGCACAGAGACCCACCTCAAGGACCAGGTACCTGAGCAAGGTTCATGGCACGACGAGGGTTTCCAGCAGGTGTTTCCCAGGTTTTTAAGCAGGGAAGTGTTGGAGAAGTGGAGCAATGAGTTCATGTCACCAAGTCAAGCAGAAAGATACAGTGCATTGCATGTTGTTGAGGATGGAGCTGTGGGTGGGACACCAGGTCTCTTGTACTTGCTTGTCCCCACCCATTCCCGTTTTGCCTGTGGAATGTGGGCAAAGATAATCCAGAGGCTTGCAGAGGGAGGTATTTGCTAGACCCGACAGGTCAGCTCGGGGCTTCGGGCATGTGAAGGGGGGATCTGCAGTGGTAGGTCTGAAATCCTGTCAGGAGTCTTTCATCCATTTTGTGCACCGGAGCACCCTGCTTGGGAAATGTTTTGACAAGGCATCTTGCCATATTTTGCTCAATCTACATACAAATGTGATAAGAGCTCTTTAATTATCTGTTTAAGATACTGTATGTGCTTATTAGAAACAGTGATTTTTAAATTCCCATCCTTCCCACAGAGCCCCCTGCTGCTTTCCTTATTATGGTCGCATGGGCTCACTTTTTGCATTGAACAACCTTTGATTTTTAAATTAAATGTCAGCTGCAGTCTTGCACTGGGATCGTGAGTGCCCTTCGAGAGCCTGGCAGTGCAGTTCCCTGCTTGCCTAACAGCAATCCCTTTGTATATGGCCAATCATATGTAATTTATTGCAGGCATTCCTGGCAGGGTGAAGTTTTGCTGTAAGCAGCATTAATTCAGTTGCAGGTCAGGGATAAGACTGGCGGAGGAATGGAAACAATTTTTTTCCAGGATGAGGCTGGTTTGTGGCTCTCAGGTTTTTAATTATTCTAATCACTCTCGCTATTGTAATGGTTGGAGCCTGAAAGCCCCTCCCCGAGTGCCTGCCTCGGAGCTTAATCCTGCGGGAACCATGCAAACAGGGCTTCCTGCTCTAAAAATTGCTGGGTTTCACCCTCTGCTGCTGCCCCCGGCTCCTGCCTCCAGTGCTCTGCTCTTTGCCCCCATTCAGCAGCTTACAGACGAGAGGACATGTATGCAGTTCTCCATCCGCCGCCCCAAGCTGCCCTCCTCGGAAACCCACCCGGAGGAGAACGCCTACAAGCGCCTTGATGTGGCTGCCTGGCTCCATCACCTGAATGAATCGGGACAGGTGGAAGAGGAGTACAAGCTGCAGAAGGTGAGGGGCTGCCTGCTGCTGGTTTGAGCCTTTTGCTGCTGCCACGGAGTGTAAGTCCCCAGGCAGAAGCTGCAGAAGTTTGCTTCCATGCTGGGGGCAAGAACTGGGCTTTAGAGTATAAAGACTGGTGTGTAGTGCTTGTCTGGAAGCTTTCTGGTGACTGGGGATGAGTCTGGATGCTAGAGAACCTCCCTGCCCAGCTTCTGCTGCTGCTTGGAGTGAGTAAACCGAAGTATCCAGTGCCAGACGTGTTTGCAAAACGCAGTGTGAACAAATCAGAGAGAAAAATGGAGCCTGCTGTATGAAATAGTGCAGGGGGAGCACTGGGTGCAGGTCCTGAGAGAGAAGTTTGCAGTGAAATGCAGTGTCTCTAAGATTGGGGATTAAGCCGTGACATGAGAACGACACGTTAATCAGAGAGCCTCTCCAGGGGGGGTTATTGACATTGAAATGAGCCCGATTTGTGTCTGGTCTGGGAATAGAAGGCCAGCACTTTCCCTCTAAACATGTGCAAATTGCAGGAGCTTGAATCAAGGCGTCACTTGTCAGGCAAGAACTGCAAAGCCACCAAAGCGTAGTGGCGGGCAGTTTCTTGTTGCTGTTTTGGGCAGTGTTAAAACTGTACCAGTCATAACTTTTGCTCTTTCTTCCAGGCCATTTTCTTTGGTGGGATTGATATTTCCATCCGTGGGGAGGTGTGGCCCTTCCTGCTGCACTACTACAGCTACGAGTCCACCTCTGAAGAGAGGGAGGCACTGAGACTGCAGAAGAGGAAAGAATACTTTGAGATCCAGGAGAAAAGGTAACAGACCAGCTTCATCCTCCCCTGCTCATCTCTGCTCAGGCCTGACGTCCGCAGTGATACCACTGGTGACGTACAGAATCTCTGCCTCCTCCTCCTCAGCAGAAGCTGATTGGAGTAGAGAAGTGAGAGGGGTGATAAGGGAGGTGTATCGGGCACAGCTGAACTCTTGAGGGTCTGGAGCTAATACCAGCCCCTCAAGCTCAAATATTCTCATCTGCATTATTGAAACAGGCTCATCAGTGCCACATAGGGAAGCTTATCTCATAGGCAAGACTACGAGCTTAGCATGCACTGAAGGTGGAAGTGGAAGCTTACACTTCTTTATAGATATATCTATATAAAAATAGGGAAGAAAAAAAGGATATCTAATTCAAAGAAGTTATTGCTGCAAGAGCTGTATGTTGTAATCCAGTTGTGGGTACATTTAAGCTGGAGAAGGACAGCAGTATTATTAATTAGGAGACAATCAAACCAGAGTGGTTAGTTCTGGTGAGCCACCCACAAGGAGCAGTGCAAAGCAGAGTCCAGCTGCTTCTCAAGTGGAGTTTATCACAGAAAACCCATCGTATCATCCTGTTTATAGCCCAAGAGGCTCCTTCTGGACAGACACTGCTGCCCTGGACAGACCTGCTTGTCTGTTTTCCAGGTGATGAGAAAACTCTGAGCAGGAATAGTTTTGCTCTGCAATATAAAGCTGAAATAAGGCTTTTTGTTCCTTGTTTCAATCATATTCCTGTCTTGGCAACATACTCCTGTTGCTGCTCAATTTCCAGGCTCTCCATGACTGCAGAGGAACAGAAGGACTTCTGGCGTCAAGTACAGTTCACAGTGGATAAAGACGTGGTGAGGACTGACCGCAGCAACCAGTTTTTTCGAGGGGAGAACAACCCAAACGTGGAAACTATGAGGTGAGGTGTCTGGTTCCAGTGTCCCAAGCAATGTGTCCTGCTGAGTGTATAGAAATCTCGGTAAGCCTGGCCCTGGTCACTGCCTTGGGAGGGCTGAAGAGCACCACGTGTATGGTGACTGGGACCAAGTGGCGCAAAACCAAGGATTTCTTCTCCAGTGCCTCCACTGCTGCTTTAGCCATGTACTTCTTGATATAATAACCCTGTCCCCATCACCTGGCTTCCCTGCACACACAGGCACAGAAGAGATGTGAGCCTCCTGTCGCTATGGGAGGGTCATGGATTCTGCAGCAGGGCTGTGGGCAGTTGTTTGCGTCTGTGGTTCTCCTGATGGGGTGGAGGATGAGCACAACAGTCTGCTTCATGGCTGTGTCACTTGTAAATGTCTGCCTACAAAACAGCTGGAATTCATCTGACAGTATGGCTTGGAGCCTCATAGGTGTGTAGGTGCCATCTTTCCTTTCCCTTGGGTCTTTCATTTCTGTCCTCTTAATCTTTTTACATTCTACTTCTTTTTTTGGTGTCTGTGTATGTCTGTGTATGCAAAACCTTCTCCTGGCCTTAGTTTCACTGGACTTATGTTTGCAGCAGGGTTTATCTCTGTGTTAAAGTAGGGTTGTGTGTCCTTGTACCTGAGGTGTTCTGTGTTGCTTGTTCCTACTGCACTGTTCCCAGTGGGCTGGAAAACAGGACAGTTCAGGTCAGTTGCCTTATGCTGCTGTGTGCTGTCCAGAGCTCCTCATGTCCATCCAGGAGCCTCTTTGGATTGATGCAAAATGTTGTAATCCTGAAAAAAAGGAGAGTTAGGTATGGTATTAGTGTATGTGTGCTAGTTAGTGCATGCTTCGAGGTACAGTCCTTTAGGGAATGCAGTCCTGTGGGGTGCAGCATGATGCAGAGCTGCTCAGTTCACAAGCCTCCAGGTGCAACCGGAGGTTAATGTTTCAGATGGCAGGAGTGATCTGTTGCTCTTGTGCACCGTGCCTGTCTCAGCCTGTGTGGTAGCAGCTGGGGTAGAAGGGAAGGGGCCCTGTGCTCTCGTGTCTCACCTCTCCCTTTGCATCTCTTCTCCAGGAGGATCTTGCTGAACTATGCAGTATTTAACCCAACAATTGGCTACTCCCAGGGGATGTCTGACCTGGTTGCCCCACTCCTGGCAGAGGTTCTAGATGAGTCGGATACTTTCTGGTGCTTTGTAGGACTGATGCAGAACACAATCTTCATCAGCTCACCCCGGGATGAGGACATGGAGAAGCAGCTGGTGAGGCTGAATGCTGAGCTCCCTTCAGGCCTGTCTTTAGCTTCTCCTCTCCCCAGTCAAGTTAGAAGGATGCCATACAGCAGTTACCTGGGCTGTTGGGTTCCAGCATGCCAAATCACACTCCAGAGCACGAAATACCTGATGGATAAAATTGATCCTGGATGATCAGGGCACTCCTGAGGCAATAATAGCCAGTAAACTGTCTGAGAGGTTACCTTGGCTATGCTAAAGGTTGCTGATTCAAGGAATCTTTTATGATCAAACATGCTCAGGATGCTGCTTGCTTTTCCTTTTTACTTCCTTCAGGCAGTGAAGTCTCACAAGTTCATTTTTGTCCTGATTCGGGGGCATTTGTGGAGGATGAGGTGAAGGAACTGATTGAGCTGCAGCCCTCTGCTCTGGGGGGTTGGGTTTGCTCGGGGGTTTTTTGAGGTTTTAACATTTTAAATAGATATTTTTAATTATGTCCAAAAGAAAAGCCTGATCTGAGAGAGCTCCTTAAAATAAGGTGATCCTGTTAAAAAATAGCAACTTTTTAGGTTCTAACATGAATGTCAGTTGTTTTCTGGTTAGAATCCTGAAAAAGCCATTCTAAATCTGAACAATCCGGCCTGGATCATGATGGCACCAATTTAAAGTGGTAAATTTGTGGTGGAACCCCCCTGGGAGCCTGTTGGTGCAGAGCAGTTAGTTATTGCACAGATTTATGCACTGTAGTGGGCCTGTATAGTCAGGCTTTCCAAAATCACTTCCATATTGCTCAGCCTCTATTGAAATGAAATGGTGCCAGAGATAGCTGTGCCCTTTCTTTTCTCTGGTTTTTAGCTGCTTTCCTCAGCCTGAATCTCCCCCCTTCTTTCTTTTCACAATGTGCCTGTCAGGGGGTTTTCTTTTCACCCTCCATCCTTCCTTGTGAAATAGCTGCTGTGCCCTGCAAGCTCTGGCCTTTAATGATAGAGCCAATAATGCTGCTGGCTGTGCTGTTAGAAACAGGCTGTGAGAGGACCATGGCCAGCTCTGCAGGAGCCCAGGGTTGGCACACAGAGGGGAGGCTCCTTGGGATGGTGCCAGAGGGTGCAGGTCCCGGTGCAGGGGCTCAGCTCAGGGTGTCTGTTGCAGATGTACCTGCGAGAGCTGCTGCGCCTCATGCACCCGCGCTTCTACCAGCACCTCTCCTGCCTGGGGGAGGATGGGCTGCAGATGCTCTTCTGTCACCGCTGGATCCTCCTCTGCTTCAAACGCGAATTCCCAGAGGCCGAGGCGCTGCGCATGTGGGAAGCGTGCTGGGCTCACTACCAGGTAAGGTGCTGGTGATGGGCACAGCGCACACAGGGCAGCAGGAGGGCCTCTGGCCAGTCCTCACCAGCTCAGCAAGCACTGCACATTTCAGTCAAGGCTCTTCCTAGCAAAGCATCCAAAATAAGCAGGTGCTACAGAGGGTCTGTAATCAGCAAAGAGGTTTATCTGTGTAGCAGGAGGATGGGGCCCTGCCTCTCCTACTTCAGGATTCTGGGATTCAAAAGGCAATGGTTTTTTCGCTTCTGAAGTTCAGGCTTCTCTTACACAGCTGGAAAATGCCTTCCCCAAAATCACTAGTCTGCTTTGAAAGCTGTGGTGTAAATCTTGCTGCTGTGCTGGAAAGGGGAAAGACTTTGACTCAGCTCTGGTTCAGAATTCACCAATAACTCATGTTCTCTGTACCACCAGGCAAAACTGAAGGAGCAAAAGTGTCACTCAGGACATGCTTGTGGAGAGGGGGGAGGTTAAGCCAGACTCTGCCTCCACCTGCTGTACTCCAGCCCCTGGTTTCTCATTGCAGACAGACTATTTCCACCTCTTTATCTGTGTGGCCATTGTGGTGATTTATGGGGACGATGTGATTGAACAACAGCTGGCCACTGACCAGATGCTGCTGCATTTCAGCAACCTGGCTATGCACATGAATGGAGAACTTGTACTCAGGAAGGTAAATGCCTGTGTGCTGATGTGAGCTGAGTCTCGGGTCCAAGAGAAGAGTCAGAGCATTGAGAAAATCAGGGATTGATGCTGCATCTTCCTCATCTCCGGTCTTGCCTATTGTCTGCAGCCTGGGAGGGTGGGATGCTGCTGTTTGCTGGAAAACAAGACTGGAGAAATCAGAGGTAGTTCTGGAGTGCTTGGGTGGTAACAGGATGGTTGGGATGACCCTTGCATGTGCTGAAGGAAACAGCAGACAGAGCTGTTCCTCTTTGTGCCATGGTCCCCAGTTATCTTGGGCTGGGAGTGACCCCAGGCCATGGGATGTGCTGCTGCTGTGACATGGCAGTGTCCCAGTGACCTTCAGGTTTGTGTTCAGGAGGGGTGCTCCTTTCCTGAAGCTTTGAGTCGTCTTAGGTAGCGGAACAGGAGGATAGGATGCGAGGCCACGGGTACCCGTGCTGCCCTTCACCCCTGGTGAGGACTGGCTTTGTCTTTCCCTTCCAGGCCCGGAGTCTGCTCTACCAGTTCCACCTGCTGCCCCGCATCCCCTGCAGCCTGCATGACCTGTGCAAGCTGTGTGGGACAGGAATGTGGGACAGTGGCTTCATCCCTGCTGTGGAGTGCTCTGGCCATCACCCCGAGTCTGAGAGCTGCCCGTATGGGGGACTGGTGGAGGTGTCTTCTCCCAAACCAGGAAGTGAAGGCAAGAGAAGCTTGAAAACACGGGACGTCTTTGCTTTCCGAAAATAGCTGTGGAGGAACAGGGTGTGCAGAGGAAGAGGGAAGGGCAGGAAGGATGTGCATAGGAATAAATATCAAAGACAAAAATGGAGGGGGGTCTTGTGGAGACTCCTGAGAACACTGAAAGGTGGAGAATGGAAAAGGAATTAAATCCCTCTACAGGAGGAGCAAATTCCAGTGCACTGGCGCTGGAACCCGAACAAGATGCATCAAACCAGGCACAGTTTGCACGAGTTTGGGTTTGATTTTGTTAGAAACGTGCTTTTTCTAGGTCTTAACAAGGAGTTTTTATTCTGCCTCTGGGACTGGACTGGTTCACAACCAGAACCTTGCTGCTTGCTAATGAGGAATGAGAACACTAAAGAGAGCCAAGTGCGTTTGTGGGTCAGGCGGAAGAGCAGAGCAGCGGCAAGGCCGGCCTCTGTGATGTCCCTTCATCCGGAGCACACCACACACACGTGCTCTGCTTCAACCAAAACGTGCAGCTTTGTGGCTTCTCTAAAAGCCATAGAGACCATTTTACTTATAATCTGCCAAAAATAAAACTGCAGACGCGTGGCATTGCAGGGAAGGCGTCTGCTTTGTTGGCAGGGAAGAACTGGTCACCTAAAGCTCTTGTCTCTTGCCTTGTTGTTGGTTTATTTGGTGTTCTGCCTGGCGTGATTGTTTTATCTCCCATTTGCACAGGACATGTGCAGCCACACGTCTGACAGCAGTGCTGTTCTTAGTCAGGGTTTTCATGGACACCTTTCAGAGTTTCCTTCTTCAGGACATTACAGCAAAGCTGTTTCTTTATGCTGACAACTACAGACTTTCAACACTTGCTTATGGAAGTCTGTTGTTTCCAGTATGTTTCCCATTGTGTTTCCTTTGGCTCTTCCTGATTACTGAGTATTTACTGTCCTTACCTGTCCTTGCCATAGGCTGCAGCACGTACACTCCAAGTGGGCTTTGGGCTCCTCACTTGGTGCCACTTACGCACCCGCTTCCCCTGTCCAAAGTGAAAATGAAACTTGGTTTGGTTTTGCTGAGCTCTGTCTCTGGTAAAGGTTTCCGTGAGTGTTTCTGAAAGGACAGCACGTTTCTCCTCTCATCTTCTGTAAGTGGAGCTGGGGCCTTGAGCACAGCCGTGGTGCCAAGAATCCTTCCCAAATTCAGTGACATCCAAAGGCTTGTCCTGAGACAGCACAAACGGAGCCAGGGGAACAGTCTCCTTGTAAGAATGAAAGGAGATGAGGTGAGAGTGGACTGTGCTGCTTTGCTGCATCCCTCAGCATGGTGCATGAGGCCTTGCAGCCTTTCCTGGTTGCCTTGTGCCCTCACAAAAGAGGCTGGCAACTGGGATGCTTTCTGTGAAACCAAGGGCATGCTGTGTTCGTCAGGGGAAGATGACTTGACCTGGTGCAGGCACATGCCAAAGACAGGCTGTTGTGTGGCAGGACAGTTTGGCTTCCAATTTGTGTGCCTTTAATTCAGAGGCTGAAAACCTTCCTTTTGAGAAGAGCAGTGGTGAAACCTGCTGCAGCATGGCACACATTCAGAACAGCCCAGCTTCGGGAGGTGCTGAGGCTGCAGGATGTGCTGGGGTCATAGGAGGTGACACCTTGTATAAGGGCTGGTGGCTGCTTTGCTGCAAAGTGAGGGGGTTCTTTCAGTTTTATCATGCTCCATCCTATGACAATAAAGGTCTGTGTGAGGCGTTTGTGTGGCACATTGCTGTGCAGGCTGCTCTGTACCTAATAGCAGGGGGACAGCACCTGGTTGGATGCTGCTTGAGCAGTTCCTTTTGCAGCTGTACAAGATGTGTTGGGTGCTGGGGCTGTGCTGCTCGCCCGGGCTCTGCTGATTTCATACAATCCCAGACTGGTTTGGGTTGGAAGAGACCTTAAAGCTCATCCAGCTCCAATCCCTGCCACTGGCAGGGACACCTTCCCCTAGAGCAGCTTGCTCCAAGCCCTTCCAGCCTGGGGCTGTGTGGCTCAATGCATTCATCAAGATTCAAGCTCTTAAGTGGTGGCAGCTGAATTAAGGTCAGAAAAACCACAAGTCAGAAAGCATCAGAAGCATCTTCCCATGGAGCAGCATGGTGGCAGCGGGCAGGCACCAGCTCCCCATGGGGACAGCAGGACCCAGGTACCACTGGCTCTCACCTTGCATCCCCATGCCAGATGGACATCACCAAGAGGCTGTAGCTCATTGGCCGGTGTCAGAGCTGATGGATGCCTCCCTGGGAGGGCTGCACAAGGAGAGGCTGCTGTGGGCAGACCCTACCTGGGCTTACCAGACACTTGCAGCAGACTGGGACTCACCAACAAGCCCTGACCAGGAGATCTGGAGCTGGTTTTGCTGCAACCGTTATTCCCAGCCAGTCAGAGACAATAGGAAGAGATGAAGGAGATAATGTTGAGCACTGTTTTTCCACTATTAAAATGACACTCAGCAATGTGGAAATCGCTCGGGGTTTGTTTAGTTAAAGATTCTGCACTGCAGTTTTCCAGCACATGGAAAAAGTTGGGGTTTCTGTTTGAAATGATGCTTGGCTATGTGGGAGCTCATCACTGGGACCAGCAACCGTGGAATTCCTCTGCCATGAAGGAAAGGCAACAAGTCAAGTGTTGGACAGGACAGCAGGTTCCTGAGGTCCTTTTGACCTGTCCCCAGGATCCCCTTCTCCTTTGTGGCTCTTTGGAGTTGACACAAGGAATAGAAAAGAATCAGAGCTTCTGGCCCTGACAGAAGAGTAAAGTGAATCCTGGGAACAATGACCCTCATGTGGCTTCTCTCCTCAGCCATTGCATTAGCTGCAGCTGAGCAGCCAAAAATAGACCCTTGCAAAGGTAAATAGTCAGCATAAGCCTCTTTAGACTCAGCTTTGAGCTGACGCATCCTTCTGCCTCCCGCTGCCAGGGGGGAAGGGGAGTGGGCAAGCAGGAGAGAGCTCCCCAAGGCTTTGATCCTGGCAGTGAGA
Source organism: Agapornis canus (assembly GCA_036873685.1). NCBI lineage: Eukaryota > Metazoa > Chordata > Aves > Psittaciformes > Psittacidae > Agapornis > Agapornis canus. The sequence continues at coordinate 8,793 of JBAFWW010046210.1, read as the reverse complement.
GCAATGCAGCGGGGAGCCCAGGGCTGTGCTGCCCACGGCCTGCCCCACTGAGCCCCTGCAGTGGCAGCGGGCATGGGGCAGGGATGCGCCCGTGCTGCTGCACTGGGGGAGGTCTGCGGCTGGGCCTGCAGGCAGGAGGCAGCTGAGCTGCCCTGGCCTCGCTGCCTGCTCCGGGTGTGTTTGGCCAGGGCTGTTTGGCTGCCGTGTTCCAGGGGCGCTGCCAATGAGCAATTGCAGCTCGGGAGAACAAAGAGGCTCACCTGAGTTATTGCAAGCCCCAAAGTACTTAAACCCCAGCGTGGCTTCTCCCCTGGGCTGCCTCATTAATCCCCAGGGCTCTGCTTGGGTCATGAAAAGGGACCAGTCTGGCCGGCTGCAGGTCATGGTCACATCCTGCTGCAGGGCGCTGGTCCTGCCCTGCTGGTGCTGCTGCTTTGGGGAGGGCTCCACTCCCCATTTACTTCTCTCATTTATGCAGTCAGAGCCACAATGTGCAATGGGGGAACAGAAGCAGAGGCCAATGGGAGCTGTGCCAGCGGCACCGGCTTGCGCTTGCCACAGGGCTACCGGTGACTCCACAACGAGGAGATCTCATGGGAGCTGGTGCTGCCCATCCTGTGCATGCTCAGCCCTTCCCCAAACGGAGAGGCTCCCAAAGGCTGCTGGGTCCCCCCTTTCCCTGTCCCCGGAGCTGCTCCAGACCCAGCTCACTCCTGAAGGATTTTTGTGACCAATTTTCTTGCGGTCTGTGCCTCAGCCAGGAGCTCCAGCATCACCTGAGTACCCCAGAATCGCTGCTCTTTGAATGGAGCTCAGTTCTGCTGCTTACGAAAGGCGACTCTCTTAGTTCGAGCTGAAAAGGGGCTTTGAAATCCAGTTCTGCTGTGAAGGTCTGGGCTCTCCTGCTTCAGAACCTCTCCAGGTCCCATTGTTGGGCTCTGGCCTCCTTCAGGCTGTGCCTGCTGCCACACTGGGCTTTCTACCACGTCCCACCTCCCTCACAGCGGGTGCCTGACGTCCTGGTTCATTTCCCTCCTCTACAGACTGATGTTCTCTAATAAGAAATCAGGTTCTTTTCCAGGCTGTCCCGCACCCCTCAGCCCCTGCCCATCACCGCTGCTGCATCCCCGCCCCACTGCTGCATCCCTGCTCCAACAGAGGCCAGAACGTTCAGTCTGAAAGCATTTGACCTGTAACCTGTCTGCAGCGTTTGCCTTGATGTGCCCACAGGAGCTGGGCACCGTTTCCTATTGCAGGAACTCCCTGAAGGTGCTGTGGTTGGGAGCAGCTTCCCCAGCCCAGTTTTGTGTGAGCGCATTCACCCGCCAAGCACAGAGCACTTTAATAAGGAAATATCTGGGTAATGTTGTCACGAAGCAAGTTCTGGGTGAGGAACCCAACAGACTGGTTTGGGTCTGGGGCGAGATGCTTGGATGCACCCAGCTCCAGGTTGCTCACAGGGGCTGCGCCCGTGGACCAGCCCTGCTGCAGCATCCCTGCTGAGCCTGCTCCAGCACCGCTGGTGGGAGGAAAGGGTTAAGGAGCTGCCAGGACGAGACCAGGGAATTCAGCTGCCGATGCAGGTGGGAGATCAGCAGGTGAAGCGTCCCCATACAGACACCACAGCATCACCTGTACCGCTGCCTGGGCTGCGAATGGGTGATAAACTCACCCCCATGCAGGGAGCAGGCCGGGACCTGGCTGCCACCCACGAGCACCCCAGGGTGCCCACCCTGCTTCTTGCTGCCAAAACAGGGCCTGAACCACACCTTCTCCTGCAGATTGCTGCTGGAAGGATGCTCCATGGTACCTGGATGCTCACAGGGAAGGCAGGGGTTGAGCACTGTGGGGCAGGCAATGAGGGTCCACACGTGCTGAGCATCTGGTCCTGAAAAATCCCTTGTCAGTGGTTTGGGTAATAAATAACTTGGAACAAACAAGGCTGAAATCGGTGACACAGGAAGAAAGGGCCAACAAAGACCTGGGGCTTTTGGAGCTTCCCCCTGCATGGAGTGGGATGGAGCTGGGGATGACATGAGTGCGCCCATGGGACCACATCACTTGGCTTTTCCTGAGCTTCACAGGCAACACCCAAGAGGAAGCCATGCCTGCAGGCAAGAAGCAAGGAGGGAAGAAGGGAGACCCTGTGGGGAGAGCAGCCCCACAGAAAGTGGGGAGCAAAGAGGACACATTCCCCCCGGTGCATGCAAATGGATGGAGCTAAGCCCTGAGCTTGCCAGGGCTGGGATGGCCCCGAGCGCCCTCCAGGACGGGGAGGTCCCCATGGAACTGGAGCCGTCTCCCTCGCAGGCCGGGGCAGGGGCTCTGCTGCTGGGAGCGGGGCAGTGGCTGCGGCGGGGCTGTGGGGCTCCGTGCGTGCAATGGGATAAGCGGTGGCCCATTGTTGCCGGGTTAACTCCGCCGTGCAGGCAGGGAACGAGCGTAGGCAAGGCAGGGACCAGCCCCGTGTCCCCTGCGGCCAGGGGCTGAGCGGACCCGGAGCCGGTCTCACCGGGGCCGCAGCCCCAGGACCCCGGCAGCCACGTGCGGGGCGCGGGAGGTGCCATCACCGGGGATCGGCTTCGCTCTGTGTGATGCCAGGGTCTAAGATGGCTGCAGCCGGGCTGAGCGTGACTGCGCTGCCAAAGCCCCTTTGCCAGCTCAGGCAGGAGCTTCTGCCAAGGGCCCCAGGCAAAGCCATACGGGAGGGCTGGGATCCCGGCCCCTTGCGCGGCCCCGGCTCTGCAGCGCCCACACTTTGCCCTGCGCTGGTGCCCACCTCGTACCTGGGAATCGCCCTTCCTCCTCGCTGTTCATCTTCCTCGCATTCCTCACACCCACCCGGCAGCGCTGCCGCCGTTCGGGCTTTCCTCACGGTCCCTGCTGTGTGGCGGGGCTGTTACCTGCCCGTCTCTGCTGGTCCCTCTGTGCCTTGGACCCTGGGGTCAGCGAGAGCCAAGTTCCCAGAGGGAATGAGTCCGGCATCAGCCCAAAATTCCACCCCCTCCAGTTGTTGCCCTCTGGAGCTGGCTGGTTTGACTGCATTTACTGCAGGTACCGCACATCTGCCGGACCTCAGCTCACTGAACACCTCCAAGCTCTGGTCCTCAGCTTGTGATCAAAGCTCCTCCATCACTTTGGTTCAGCCAAACCTCGCAAACACAACCGCTGTGTCTGCCACCCCATAACGAGCTATCGAGGTTACTGCTCCTTCCCCTCTGCCTCAGCTCCTGCCCCATCCTCTCCCCTCCAGGATTCCTCCGAGCCCAAGCATCCCCCGGGATGGATTCACAGCGTGATTTCAGCCTGGATTTCATCTCCATGCTCTCAGCCCAAGCCAGTCTCTCCTGATCCCTCCGGTTCCCGTGCCTTGGTCTGTGCCACCCCTCCCGAGGCAGTCTCAGCTGCAAACACCCCCCTGGTCCGTGCGCTGCCCCTGCCCCTTGCGAAGAGCAGCGTTGCAGAGGAGCGGCCCTGACTCCACAGCCTGGGAAGGACCCTGGAGCCTGGGGCTGCAGCTCGGGCCGTGCTCCTGCGGATCCGCACCCATGGGTGCAGCGCTGAGGGCTTGCCCTTGGCGGCCGGCGCGGCAGGAGCAGCCCCGGCACCCTCCCAGCGCTGCCTTTTATGGCCCTGCTGCAGCCCCAGCCCAAACATGGGCTGAGGAGCGGCGGAGCCAGAGAGCCCAGGGCTGAGCAGCGCCGTGCCCGTGTCGGCAGCACCCGCCTTACCTGGGGGCTCCCCAGCGCCCTGCACTACTGCATCCCCATCCCCCTGCTCCTCACAGCCCCCATCCCTGCCCCACACAGCCCCCATCCCTGCCTTGGGCATCCCCACATCCATCCCTGCCTTGGGCATCCCCACATCCATTCCCATCTCGTGCTCTATCCACACTGTGCCCAGTGTCTTCACTGTGTCTTCACACCTCCCTGTCGGGGGGGGACACGGCTGCTGCAAGGGGTGGTCCAGGACTGAACCCCACTGTCCCCTCCGATGCGAGGAGCCTGCACGTGCTGTATTTCCTGGCTGTGGGCAGTAAATCCTCAGGGACCAGGACAGGGGCTGTGTTTCAATGACAGAGCTCCATGAATCAGTGCTGCAGTTGTGTGCACCCCCAGAGAGTCCAGTGCCAGGGCTTATCCCAGTGGGGGATCAAGCAGGGGACGACCCCAGCCCATGCTGCTGACCTGGAGGATGGTTCTCCAGACTGGGAGAGCTCCTTAACCTATCACAGGGAAACCCAACCAGATCCAAGAGCTGGAGCACGGAATTGTCCCTGTTGTGGCCAGAAGGAGCTCTCAACCTGCTGTGCGGAGCTGGTGGAGCTCCCCCTGCACAGAGCTCCCTGGGAAGGCCCATGGGCAGCCGAAAAGCTGCTCCACTGCCCAGTGGCGGTGGGGGTCAGGGCATGGGCTGTGCCAAGGAGGGCAGGATGAGGCACAGTGCTCCCATGGGTGCTCGACACATGGATCCCCAGCAGCAGGGGACGTGGGGTGGCTGCAGGAGGGCAGCATTGCTGCTGCATGTGCTATGGGGTGAAGGGGTGAGCTCAGGAAGTGAAGCATCGCTCGTGCTGCCTGTGCAGATGCTGGAGTTCCCAGACCCTGCCTGGCATCCCCAGGGGAAACCAGGCAGCGAGCAGCAGCCTAAGAATAGGTGCTGGGGACAGAGAAAAGGGAAATGAGAAGGGTCCGCAGCTCACCAAGGAACAGCCCCTGGCCCAGCTGCAGCCCCGCTCCTTGGTGTGGGGCTCCTCGGGCTGCAGGGCTCTCTGGACAGGAGCACCCTGCTCTCACCGTGGTGCTGCTTTGCCACTCTCCTGTGTGTGAATCCCAACACCTCCACCTGAACACCCAGCATGGAAAAGCATTCAAAGCTCAGGCACCAGCACCCGCAGAGCCCAGGACAATGTCATTATAGGCCGGGACCTCTCTGCCAGGCAGGGGCAGGGCCAACTTGAGTCCTTTAGCAAATACTCAGCTCCGTAGACCCGAATGCGGGCAGTGCTGTATATACACCAGTCCAAGGAGGGGCCGAGGTTGGAGGAGCCAGTCTAACCAGTCAGCCACCAGCCTGCCTCCCCAGTAGTGCTCACCCAGCTCCTGTTTCAGGCTGGTGTGAGCCGGGAGCCCAGCGCCTGCTCTGCCCTGTACAACACACGCTGAGGTGTAGGGAACCCTGCCCCATCTGCACCCCGGCCCAGGGCTGAGCTCCCTGCAGCAGACTCACACAGGGTGCCTGCTCCCCACCGCTTGGCAGCAGCAGGGACCCCAGCACTGTGACACACGGGGGTGGCTGCTTCACCTTGAGGCCCGCGACCCTGAGGGTTTCAGCCTTGCAAACACAGATGTGCCCCTGCCTCCAGGCAGCCGTGTCCTTTTAAGGGGTTTAATGTAGCTGGGCTTGGGTTGCGCTAAGCAGCTCCATGGCAGGAGCTCTCTGGTGACAGGGCGGGCAGCACGGCCGGAAAACCTTTGTGAAAGCCTTGACGGCAGCAGCCCTCGGTGCAATGTGCTGCAGGCCAGGTGCCCGGGCAGGCGCGGTGGAACCTCCTTGCAGCAGCCACGGGCTCCGGCTGCACCGGCCGAGGGGATGCTCGAGCAGCAGCAGGAAGGAAGCGGCAGCGGCGCAGGGAAGGGCTGCGAGAGCTCAGGTGCAGGAGGATGGAAACGGCCTCACCACAGAGCCACAGGCGCTTCCTCCCTCTGCCTGCCCCGGCGCAGCCTGCACCCAGCGCCTCCAGAGCCATCAACACTGTGTGGTGGCTGCTGGCCACGGCCATGGCCCAGCCGGCACAGGGGCAGCAGCACTCGGTCGAGTTGGGGCTGCTGGATCCACTGCAGCAGCAACCAGACCACTCCCAAAGGAACCACGTGCCCGGAGCAAGGATCCTGGGGCCATTTGTGTAAGGAGAGACCCAAAAGTGCAGCCACAAACCTGCTCAATGCGTGGACACGGCACCAATGCGTGGACACGGCACCAATGCGTGGACACGGCACCAATGCGTGGGTGCGGCACCAAGCACCAGGAGATGCAGCTCACGGTGCCACTGGCCAGGATGCCTCTGCCCGTGGCAGGGGTTTGAGCTGGATGGGTTTCAGGGTCCCCTCAGCCCTGGGATTCTGTGATCCCATGAACTATCCATGACCACGCACCCTTTGCCGCGTGCCAGCCTCGCCATGCGCCATTCCCAGACCGCAGGCCAGGACAAGTGCTGACACAGCCCTCGCCTGCTCCTCTTCCTGCAGCTCTCCGAGCGGTCCCAGCCCAAACCAGTAATTACCACTCCTGTCTGTGGGCAATCACCCATCGCTGCCCGGGGAGCGGAGGCCGTGGCATCACTTGGGATCAGCGCCATGGGGTGTGATGGCTCTGCCAGAGGAGCCTGGCCCAGCAGCGGGTGGTGCCTGCAGCACTGGCCCTGGCATGGGAGGGCTGCAGCTTTCTCTGCTTCCCTTTCCCTCCTCCCCGAGCCCTGTATCCCGGGAGCAGCTCTCCAGCACTCCGGTCCCCCTGCCCTTCCCAGGCCCATGGCAGCGCTCTGGTCAGGAGCACTCCACAGCTGCAATCACAGCCAATCAACCTATTAATCAAGCAGTCAATCAATGTCTGCACGTAACTGTCTTGGCATGACCAGCACAGTTCCTTCTGTGGCTGGGGAAGGCTTCATGGGTGCTTGTCCCTGCCAGGAGGAGCAGTTGCATGGGTGGGTGCTAAGGGAGTCTGAGGCCCTTGGGTGACCTCTGGGTGTGCTGCCCCAAGAAGCGCAGCTGAAGCCCCTTCCCCTGGCTCAGAGGAGCAGCCTGATGTAGGGTGCACAGAGCCTGGCACTGCCATCCCCATGGGTGTGTGCAGCCCAGGCTGGCTTTGCAGCTGGGTGAGTGGAGGAATCGGGTCCTGCTGCATGCGGCAGTTCCAGCGCTGTGTTCCTGCTGAGGTCCAGGTGGATGGAGTTTGTCTCCCGGGGCTGATTTGGGGCTGGTTTTCCCTGTGTTTGATGCTTTCAAAATCAGCTTCACGTCCAAGCTTCTGATCTTTCAGTTTGCTCATTGAAATGTCAGGTTAATGCTTCTGTGCCCCCCCGCCGGAGCCATCTCCCTGGCCCCCCATGCAGAGCCAGAGCAACCTGGGAAGCTCCAGACAAAACCCTTCCCTGGAAGCTCCTGTAACTGCAGTGGCTGCAGCTGCATCACCTGCCCTCATCCCACCACCAGACCACAAGGGGTGAAACCCGTGCCCAGTGACCCCTCGGCATGGTCGAGGCTTTGTACTAGATCCCAATCTGGGGCTGTTTCCTAGGGAGGGAAGGGACCCTCCTGCAGGGCTGGGCTTTGCCTCACCGCTGGGAGCAGGTTGGGGGTTCTGCTCATTAAGGAGTGCAGAGGCCTGGCTTCTGCTTGCTCCGATGGGGAAAGCACCTGGAGGCTTCTGTCCTTGCACCTCTGGTGTGAAAGGAGCTGCAGCTTCTCAGCTGGCTCCCAAGGAAAAGGGAATCGCTTGTTCTCCTCCGGAGCCTGCTGGGGAGTCACGGGGGAAGCCCTGGGAAGCCACAGGGGAGAACTTCCCAGAGCCTCTGTTGATGGCATTTCCAAACCACCGCCTGAGCTCTGCCCTCTCAGCAGAGCCTCCTGCCTTCTCCCCCTCTGCAACGGGTGCACAGCTCCCGTCTGCCTGGAGAGGACTCCCCTGAGGGCTGTTACACCAGGGCCAGCCCTGGCTCCTGGGCTGTGCGTGGGACTCCGGTGTTCCCTGTGTGGCTTCTGCTGCAGAGGAGCCTCTGTGCAATGCGCTTCCCTTGGGTTTGTGTCCCCAGTTCTACCCGACCCCAGTGGCTTCTCGCCTGATTTTGTGGAGCAGCTCCACAGCGGAGCTTGCAGCCTGTTGGTGCTGTTTGTTCTCCCATGGAACAGGCTGGAGAAGCTTGCTCAAAACATCTCAGTCCTTTCACGGTGCTGAGCAGCTCCTCGCTGCTGCCACCAGTGCCTGCAGCCTCATGGAGAGACATGCGCAGCCCCACTGCTGATGGAGAGAAATCTCATCACTGCTCTGGGCTGCAAGGAGCAGCATCAGCCTAAGTGGTAAGAGGTGGAAGAGAGCTCGGAGCTGAGCCCTCCGCAGGGCTGCTCATAGGGCAGACGATGCACACCGAGCTCCCTGCAGTGAGCAGGGGAAGAGTTCCCATGTCCCTCTGCCCCACAGCCCCCTGCTCTCTTCCTGAGTGGGAATGCTTCCCAGAGCTCACCTCCTGTGCTCCCAGGCTGTCTGCATTGCCATGGGATGTGGGGCAGGCAGGATCTGCTCCCATCAGGTGGGTGCTGAGCCCTGTGCTGTGGAAGGACGGTCTTGGCTGGGGACAGAGGGATTCCAGTGCCTCTTCCCTCTGGATTTCTCCTGCCTTGCCTGGCTCTAAGAAGATTAAGGACAGATGGTCTCTGAGGCACCATGCCTAAGGCTGGGGGTGAAGATACAGTGGAGAAGGGCCCTGGGGAAGGGGCGTTATTCCCATCCAGGTTCCCAAGGGATGGAACGTGCCGTTAGGCACTGCCCTGCCTGCGGCTCCATGGGCTGGGCAGTCACCTCCTCCCTTCAGGGCTGCCCCATGCGTGGGGATTCCAGGGTGCCCTCACAGTGACCACCCCGGGTAACGGAGCCGCGGTGGGAGCGCGCAGTGCCCCCCCCTGCCCACCGGGATCCCCCATGCCCCTTGGGTCCCCCCATTCCCATTGGGCCCCCCCATTCCCCCCAGGAATCCCCATTCCCATTGGGACCCCCCATTCCCATCGGGACCCCCCA
>JBAFWW010046205.1:21800-42252 GCA_036873685.1 Agapornis canus | reverse complement strand
GGGCCCAGAACTGGACACAGTACTCAAGGTGCGGCCTCACCAGTGCCAAGTACAGAAGAAGAAATCCAAGACATCCAAGCCTTTCATTCTGAAGGTTGTCTAATGTCTGCACTAACTCAGCGGCTGCCTTGTGTCCCATCATGAATTACCTGTTTGTCGCTCTGCGACCTGCTGCGTAAGATTCTAACTTTACTTGGGAACAATTTGAGGACAGAGCCTGTCCTTTACCAAACACATGTCCCACACTTAGCCTCATGGAGCACATCATGGATCCCACAGCATAGGCTGAGTGTATTTCCTTACCAGCATAACACAGGCAAAGACAGCTCTATAATAGGCGGCACATCCTCTTTGCATAAGCAAAACCACTGGGGAATACAATAGGATCAGGAAGAAGCTTGCTGAATGAAATTGCATTTTACTTAATATCAATGATTCTGGCACCAATGCAAATAATATTTTCTTCATTAGGTTCTAAGCACTTCCAATTGTCTGTCATCCTTTTTCCTGGTCTAATTTGTATAACCAACAATAGCTCTGTTTCGAAAGAGAGATTGAAATGATTCCTTCCCAGATATATGGAACTAATTCTGCAAGTGTGTGTTCATGAATAGACCTGAACAATTATTATTTTTCCAGAGAATAATACATTCTCTGTAAATGTGTTTATAGTTGTCCTGAAACTCCTCACACATTATTAGTACTCTATTTCCTGAATGATGCTAGCTGGGAAGTTAAAAAAGAAAAAGGGATTGGCTTCACAAATGTGCAAGAGGAGGCAGTGCTCTTCAATTTGTACCACTATGTCTAGTCTCAAGAGTGTAGGATACACAGATTAAACTCCCACACAGCAAGGGATGATGCAGCCCAGCCTCCCACCTCCTTGGACAGTACCCTAATCCAGCAGGACAGAGAGGGCCCAATCAATATTTAAACAATAATATCTTCAGCAAGAAAGGCAAAGAGGTGGAGAGCAGCCTGGCCCAGAAACCCTTGGAGTCTGGGACCCCTGAACAAGGGAATGTCGGAGCTCCATGCTAGGGGCAGCTGCTTTATTACAGGCAGGGATGCACCCTAACCTTGCCTTGCACCAGTCTCCAGGTCCTTTGGAGATGAGCATCTCTCATTACACCCTCTATAACAGATAAAAGGCTGTGATGGCAATAAATGCTTCTTCCTTTTGCAGTTGCGTAACCTACCCCCTCTTTGCCTTTGTTTGCATGTGTCCATAGCTAAGCATTTCATTTTGGATCACATGGAACATTTTGTGTCAACTGAAAACAATAAGACTGATCCCCTTCCTCTGCCTGTGAGTTAAATCCTCAAAAATTTACATTTGTTTTTCTCTGAATCCAAGTTATTTTCCAGTAAGGCTGCCAAGCTAAAAATAATTTATTCATGCGGCTCCAGAGATGAAACTAATGCATCCTCTACCTTATCTACCTGATTTTCAATGAGAAGCATGACAAGAGGTTCCCAAACAGCACAGCCTGGCTTAGCAGGAAAAGCTGTTGCTAGTCTCTGCACAACAGCAGAATTTCAGGTACCAACATTGTGAGACTTTTTGGAGAAGGATTTCCCTGCAGAATCCAAGGGGCCTGACAGGTTTCATAGTACAGTTGCGAAGATGGGAGATGATGTTGGATTAGATTGAAAAATGGGGATTTACAGGAGGGCATCACCTCTTTCCCCTTGCTCTGCTGAACTGTAATAGGAGATTCCAATGCCATCTCCACTTTCTTCTTGCACCAAAATGACATAAGATCTGTAAAAAGACGCTTCTGAGTGTAATTCATTAAGTTTACTCCCCGGTTCTTTTGATCAGGCATGCTAAGTGTGTTGCACCCCTCCGTGAAGCTGCTGGACAATGCCAGCCTGAGGTTTTTATTATACCTTTTGGCTAGCAGATGCAATCTCAACAGAAGCCACTTTTACTTTTCAGAGCAGGGATGTACTTTTTAGAGGAGAAAGACTGTGAAAGCAATGCATGAACCTGCCCCAAACCAAAGGACAGCTGCAATTACTTTCACTGTTCTAATCAACACTCCTGATGTGGGACATCAAAACAGGGCAGATCAAGCACAGAATTCAACATGTCCCTGAACTCAAGTCTGCATGACACGGATAGCATAGACATATCCCAATTATATTGCATAAGCTGGCAACTGCTAGGCCTGCCCTCAGAGAAAGACTGGCCCTGAAGTCAGAAAGATGCAGTGGGACACAGTGTCCTGTGTGACTCCAAAGGGAGTCAGTGATATTCCTGTTTCCATATGGCACACTCTCATATGAAATCTCTGGTGAAGACACTAAATGGTCTGAGAGTGGGACACAGCTTGTTTTGGTGGGCCTTCCATGGGTAAGCCAAAAACTGATGGCAGCACAGAGTGGAGAGTGAGGATGAGTGCGAATACTCTTTCTTGACAGTGTTCATGGAGCTCTGACCCCACCACTGAATGGGGGAAGCTTGGAAATAAGCTTGTTCCATTGACATGACTCAGAGGGATTATCTCCTCCTTGACCTTACAACCCTATGGCTGATGAGCTTACCAGGTGCTTTTATCTTGCCCCAGCTGACACTGCCAAGGGGTTTTGTCAGATCTACCGCTGTTGAGCAGAACACCATCCAATGGATTCTCCATGCCCATTCTGGTTTATAAATGACTTGGACAATAAGGCTTTCACACCAGGCAATGGGGCTTTCAGGCTGAGTCAAGGCAGGAGGACTGAATGACTGGACTCCTGATCCAATCTGGTGTCCAAAAGAGCACGGAACTCAGAAGCTGAGAGCTGAACCTTCCAACTTAGGCACAAACGCCACTATAACTACATAGAAGGAGTCTAAAAGTGAGCAAAAGTAACAGCCATTTAGGTTAAAATGCAGTGCTCATGAACAGAGATGTGGCTGTACTTAGTCTAGCTCTAACATCCATCAGCAGTACTTCCAAAGCAAAGGATGGACTGTCAAAGCAGCTGAAAAATGTGCACTGGTCACACTAAACCATATGCCATGCTGCCTTAAGATGCCTTCCTGAAGTTCCCAGCTGTTTAGCACTGAAAGTGCATCTTCCTGTGCCTATGTGGTCAGCAGAAACCATGCCTAGGCCAAAGACAAGGTAGATGTGAGCACACACCAGCTAACTTCTTGGGCTCCAGCATAGTTCAGGCAAACCAGTCTTAAACTCATTCATACATCAGCCATAACAGTAAATAATTACTATATGAGCATTCTTGCCAAACCACAGGCAAACTGCTTCCTTATAATTCAGCAGCAGCAGGTCCATTCTTTTTCCCATATTCTCAGTGGAGAAGGGAACTGTATTTCCTGATCAGAGTTGGTTTAGACCATAATTCAAGATATGACCATATGTTGTTGTTCGTGCGTGACACATGCCTGTACATATTGCATCAGCATAGTCAGCATTTCCCTTTGAACACCATAGGTGTGATTTCATCTAATGGGTTAGTTCAGTGTTTTAAGGCACCCTTTAGCCATAGAGGCAACTCCTAACCCAGATAGTGAATCTTGTCAAAAGTGGTCTTTTTTAACAAGGACAAGGTTGCATGGTTATTGCTTTTGTTACAGTAAATGTAGTGCTGGCAGCATGTTGTGTTCAACAGCCCCAGAGCCTTAAGTCCTCTTTATCTTCAGGAGTGCTACAACACGAGGAGGGGCAGCATTTGCTTCCGCTACAGCAACCTGTCAAGTCTCCTCAGCCTCTGCTAGGCAGGGTCACTTCCAGGAACAAGGAGATAATTCAGCCATTATGACCCCATCTATGCTCCCGTTCTTTGATAAGCCTCCTAACAAAGGCACCAATTAGTGCTAAGTGTGGTGGGGGATTTTGCAAGGCAGGCACCTGGGAGCTGAGCCCAGCCAGGGAGTGCTGGTGGCCGTCGGACTGCACCAGGACATGCTACCCCTTGGCACTGGCAGGTGAAGGAGTTAGGGGTGATTTCTGGGGAAAACCCCACTGTGGTGGGAGGTGTAGGGAGGGCTTCAACTGCAGGCATTTTCCTCCAGTCTGGTACTGAGCTCGTGCTCTCTTATTGTGTCTGAGATGCTTCATTTAGGATAAAAATCAGGCTCAGAGCACTTTGCTGTCACAAAGGGTTCCATAGAATATTTATGGCCTATTTTGGGAAAGAATAAGATGGTAGCTGTTACATCCTCACCACATGTCCCTCTCATCTCTCTAAATCTCCTCTGTGCTGTTTTATTTGGATAATGTGGCATTCACAACGTGCTTTCCATTATTATATGTTGCTGTCCAGCTGTTCAGTGTCAGGCTTTGCTTCAGGCTCCTTTTCTCTCCAGGCATGTGTCATTCTTTACACATTTGATTCACTGATGTGCAGCGTATGCTCCAGGGCAGCTCTCTTTCATGGGCAAGCACCGGACTAATAGATGATCTCAGGAATGATCAGATCAATTCATTAACCTTCTGAATAAAGTTCTCTATTGATACAGCCCCTCTTATCAGGGAAGCCTTGGGTATTATTTATTCCACAAAGAGGAAATGCTGCTCTCCCCCTCTCCCACCCTGCCAAGGTTACAGCCTTACGTCAGCCCCTGCTGTGGTGACCTTGAGGGTACTAACCCTGTGGAAGCGCTGGGCTCCTCCCTGTTGGGCACGCATGGGCACGACTCCCACATTGCGTGGTGATCTGCACGTCTCACTGAACCTTACACAGACGGGGCATCTAGCATATATTTGTGTGTAGCTTATTGGTCTTCTCTTGCTGTAGCATCAGCAACATGTTTGGCAGCAGAGCAGCCTTAGTTCACTGATTATCTGTGCAAGGGCTTGCAAGCCTGGGACTAAAAATGTTTGGATTTGTCAACAGGGAGCACTGGAAATAGGTTGCCCAAAGAGCTTATGGAGCTTCCACTCATCCCAGGAGATGTTTAAGAAAAATCTGGATGTGGCCCTCAACAGCCTGCTCTAGCTGACCTTGCTGTGAGCAGGTGGATTGGATCAAAGGTGCCTACCCAGCTAAGCTACACTGTAGATGTGTGATTCCACAACATTGCAGGGCATGTTTTTACGTGAGAAGAGTTAGAGGTAACAGGACAAAGGGAATTTAGGGGATTAGAAATGGCAAAGCAGCCCCAGTTCAGGAGAGAATCTCCACTGTTTCCTCCAGAAAGCACATTCAATTGAAAGAGGAAACTACAGTGCAAAGTCAGAAAGCCTAGGGCACTGCTCTTGTCGGGCCTGGAGACATACACTTTTGCAACCCAGCCCTGTCTGCCCACTTCTTCAAATCTGTCAGCTTAGTACCTTACAAAAGGCTACAGATTTCTCCCTGCCTTTATTGTAATTACTTGGATTTGCACCGAATCATCTTTTTCAGCTGTAATATATGAGAGCCACACAAGGTTTTGTTCAGTGTCTTCTTCTATTTATTCAGAACATGAAGCCCATTAACTAGATCATCGTTTACTGCGATCTTTCTTCTTCTATTACTCTAATGATCTCCAAATGTCATTTTGAACATTTTGATTGTAGTTGCCAGTTGTAAGACTCCTGGAAAGATCTTGACACTTTCCAACTAGGGAAATCTATCAGTGCCCCAGCTTCCCCTTTATCCTTTCAAATAAAGGAAGGATTGTGTATCACAACTGTCTTTTCCTGCCAGTTTGCCCCCCTACTCCCAAGGTCTGTGTGGTTTCTGCAGGAGGGAAGCCTGTGCTCTTTGCTGGCCTTCTGGAGTATTTTGGGGTGGTATTTTCATAAAACAGACCCTTTCTCTGTTTTCTTTGTTTGGGTTGGGGTTTTTTTTGTTTTGTTTTTTCCTTGCTGTAATTTTAGCATGAAAAAGGAAGTCAGTCTGCCCAGGTGGAAATGAATTTCAATGAAGCAAGCCATTTTTATGGTGCAAAACATAACATTTTGGGTAACATTAGCCAGGTTTACCTGCTACATTTTCATGGAAATTTCCTCAGGAAATTACATTTCCCCAGTTTGTTTTGCTATGGAAAGCTACTGCTAGCAGCTGTCAAAGAAAATTGCAAGTACCCACAAATACTGTCATTTTCAAAGGCAAATATTTGCAGACCATAAAGTAAAGGCATGGAGTTAAGCCATCCCTTTGGAAGAGTTCCCGTTGGCTAAAACACTGCTACTAGTGAAGTGCCACTATTCACACCTTTTCTTTATATCATGACACACCTATTTTTCTTTCCTTCACATTATTGTTACTGTAGTAACTGCAGTCCCCAAACGAGTGCAGGGCCCTCCCTGCTCGGAATTGTACAAATGTGGGTAAACTCACTTTTTATCAACTCTTTATACATCTATTCACTTCCCCTTGGATTATCAGCTAGGGTATGTTTGAGGTCATGTTTCATTTCCACTCCAAGTTTTTTGTCTTTGAAATAACAAGTTATAACTCACCTAACCCTAAACCAGAAGTTGTGTTTGCCTTGAGGTTTCAGTGTTCATCAGCTGCTGTTCGAGCTAGAGCAGCCTTCACCCTTTCACCCACACCCTTTAAATGCATCTTTAAATAAAATAACTGATCCTTGAGCAAGCACCAGATTTCAGCCCCTACAAATGGGAAATGGTGTGGAAGTCAGTACAATGTTGCAAGCTGATAACCCAAACCCTGGGCACTGATTGGAACAAAACCACACCTGAGTCCCCTGGTACCTCTGTCCACCATCCCACATGAGCACGCCTCAGTAGTCCTCCATCCCATGTGAACACAGCCTCCAAGGCAAATTAGCAAAGTTAGCAGGAATGTTTGCAGTTGCTTTAAGAGCTATACAGTCTACACAGTGACAGATTCAAGCAGCTTGTGGATACAGACTCATCAAAGGCCCACAGGTGTCCATAACTTGAAATTTATAATTATGGTGTGAGAAGACAAAGCTCCATCTTGCATCAAGGCCTGCGTGAATGCATCAGAGAAGGATTTGGGAAGGCAGGATGAGGGAGGCTTCTGAGTCAGGGTCATGTAGGACAGCTGTGGAATATCTCCTCTGAAAAGCTGCAAAACTCCTTAATGAGCCTGCCTGCTTCTTCCTGGGCAGCCATCAGGTCTCTGTCAAGGCAGAAGAACACAGGCTGCATGCCTTGGATCTAAGAGATGAATTTTAAATCCAGCTACTAGGGTTGCACATGTTTTAACTGTGGTACAGTGTAAGTACACAGACTCTGGGAAGGAATTTGTCCAGGAATACAAGGTGGAAAACCTCAGTGTTTCTGGGGAGATATGCAGGGGTTATCATTATACAAGGGACACTCCCTTCAGTGTTGTCATGGTAAGGATAACATATGACTGTAAACACTATAGGCTAAAAATCTCTCCATGAAATTAAAGGGATGTCCATTATCTGGTGAAGAACAGCTGAGAAATTCAGCTGGGTTGGCAAAGAATGGTGTTCAATTTACGAGCTCCAGACTTAATCCTCCCTTTTGGACAGGCAGATGAAGTCTTTCAGGGTGTACTGGAATCCAAAAACATTAGAAAGATAAAACTGTGCCTGAAGAGGCACAGTTTTTGGCTGCTGCAATGCTTATGAATTCCCCTTATCCACAGCACAAGTAGGGAGCATAGAACTGGTTGGAGCACCTGGAGGTGATGGTGTCATGGTTTCAAGGGTACCATTAACATATACAGATGAAGATGTTTTTTGTGGGAGAGAGGTTGCCAGAAGGTAGGTCAAAAAAAGATAGACTGCTTACAGCCTAATTGGCCAGCCTGGAGTAACTGTATTCCATGTCAGTTTTCATAGGAGGAACATCAAGGGGCCTCAAGGGAGACCTGGGGTAAGGATAGTCACTGTTTATTGAGTAGCATTGATGGGAGGCTGTATCTTCAAAGGGACAGTCCCATTGAGGTCTGAGCAGAAGCTGAGGCCAGTGGTCACTACTAAACTCTCCAGCTTGCTACCCATGCAGACACTTCAGACGATGTTAACAGCTTCAACCCTTTCACCAGCACCATGGCAAGGAACAGGTAGCAAGCCCAGACACTCTGGGAAGAATTGCCCAACTTCTCCGTTAGAAATACATTTACCTTTCCTCCTACTAGTGTGGGAAAGGGACAGCTTTGTCCTAGGACTTATGAGGAAAACCTAGTAAACAACAGCACTTTAATAGGAGAAAACACTTTTGGCAGTGCTGGGGCATTTGCTCCAGCAGGATTTACTATTAGATTAGTAAGATTAAAAGGGATCAGACATGTTATGTGAGTAAGAACTCAACATTAACTAAAGTTCTTTAGTGCTTTAGTCTTCCTGCCTCAGGTATAAGCCTGCTGGGGTCCACAAAGATGGCCTTCCCTTACTTCTGCCACACTGCTATAAACTGCAGTGACATCCAAGCGTAGGCAGGGAGGAACAGAGCTAGTCATGCATCTCAGCTGGCTGCTGCCAGGTACAGTGATGCCAGCCAACAGCTGCGTAAGCTATGGGCTTCCTCCAGGTTAGTCATCCCTGTGATTTCCAAGAGGACTGGAGTTTGAGAGGATCCCCAATGTGTCTGTGCAAAAAGCCATCATTCCTCCTCCTCTCCTTCACAAGCTGGCTGCAGGCATATCTGCCCTGCTTCAATATGCACATTTCAGATTGTCTGACCTTCTGCAGTCTAGTTGTTTTGGCTGTGCAGCCTTGGTTTATATTTGGTCTGGGCTGGCTTTTGCTTTGCAGATCAGGTGGGAGGGTTTAACATTGTGTTTCTGGGGATTTGAGGATTTCTTCTCACTCGGCCTCCCTCCCTCTCTTTCTCTTATTTCTCAATGATTTCTCCAGCTGGGTCAGGTTGATCTGTGTGGGATCCTGGCAGTGCACCAGGGTGCAGCATAAGCAGTGCTTGTAACATTGATTGCCTTGTACACTCAGCCACTGGGCTGCTTGGGAGCCGGAAAGCCTTTTACAAAACAGCAGATTTGTCCTCACTGAGCACATTTAAAACAAGGGAAATGAATACCAAGCTCATCGCAGGCAAAACCCCAGGTATCTCCTAGTCAGAAAATGTCTCGTCAGGATAGTGCCCAGTCACTCTGCAGCCTCAACGGGAGATCAGCAGCAATAGTGTTAGGCCATGCTGCTTCTTTCTACAGGTTATTTTTCATTAGCTGAACTTTGTAGATATGAATCCATCCTCAGTCACACACAGAGGTCAGGGTGATCTTTTCAAAGTCCACCAGCCCTGATTTCCCCCCAGTTTTCTAGCAATTCTGCTTTGCTGGGTTATGGCCTCTTCTATGAGCATATGGCATCTTTAATGTGCAAAAGGACAGCGTGCAGGAAACGTGGTTCCAGCAGCCCCTGGGGACAGGTGCCATTGCACTGGGCTGCCTGCAGCGGCATTGTCGAACAGGCAACAGCACCCTATGGCTTCTGCACTCCCATGGCTTAGAGCTCTTCCGGTTTAGGGGCAATCACTCCAAGCTCGGCTACGCTTCCCTCTCACTCTGACACCCGAGACTCAACATTACATTTATGGAGCTCGCAAGGCAGCCTCATGAGATGCTTGCCAGGACATGAGGCTAATAATTTAATCAGGTGAATTCAGAAGGGGTCCTGCAGCAGCTCGGATTGCATTATATAATGGGATCTGCAGGACACTCTGCCAGGCAATAGGCTGGATGTTGCGCAGCCTTCTCTAGGATGGCCATTAAAGAGAAAGTCTGCCTTCGTTTTGTACCCTGTCCCTATGTCATGAAGTTTCACAAGGGGACAAGTGTGTCTTCTTGCCCATAAAACTGTGCAGGGCTTTGAAGAGTAAAACAGGTTGTTTTTATAACAGAAAATCTTGTGCAGCAGCTGCCCTCTTCCAAAGCAACAGCCAGAAACCGCTGCAATTCAGTCTAGGAGACTACATTGAGGTTTCCATCCAGCTTTTGAGTGGGTTTAGCAATTCAGCCAGCAAAAGGGCTTCTCCCAAGAGATTTGCACAGACAGCAAAGTCTATTAGCACCCGCTATCAGGGCTTGGGGCAGGTAGAGTTGTGACTGGGTATCAACTGCTCCTCACATCAGGTGCAACACAATGTCTCCTGTGGCTGGTGGTGGGTTATATCTCTGTATCACATGCTCACTTGCCTGTTGTTCTTCTGTGTGTTTGCTTATTATCTGTACAACACTCAGCACATTCATACCCTGCCACTGCACAGCACTGATCATCTAACTACAGTGGCTGCTGCAGCCTCTAGCCAGAGGCAGCACAGCATACAAGACATGAGAGTATAAAGACGTAAAACTTGTGGGGTGAGATCATGCTTCTGGAGGCAGCCCACAGCCTTGCTTCACAGCACAGACCGAGCATCAGGCAAAGAGAGACTGATGTGTGGGAAACACAGTCTTTTGAACCACTTGGACCCCACTCATCCTTCTCTTCCTCACAAGCACCCCACTAATTCCCCATCTTTCACTTCAATCACAGACCAAACAGCCCTTGGAGAGGAGTCAATCTCTAGGTGGGAACCCAGGGCTTGCACTTAGGTTCATGCTGTTATTTTAGTTTGTGGTGTTTGCTTCTTATTACGGTAAGCTCCCAGGAATGTCAGCACCAAAATAGCACAGAATCACAAGGTTACCTGCTGAAGAATGAAGTAAACAAGAGGGATATTCTTTCTCTCAGCTTCTTTCTGGTTTTGTTTTGTTGTTCTTTTTTGTTCCTAAAAGGAGGCATTCTGAGTACCTGCACTGAACTCCACGGTAGAGATTTAAAGTTTGGAGTTTAAGCACATCCAGACACATGAAGTGGTTTGGACAGGCCTGGCCTAGCCCCCTCTGGGGAAATGTGCAACCAAGGTGCTGCGTGCCTGCAGCAGCTGTGGAAATGCTGTTCCTGCCAGTCCAGCCTTGGTGGGCATAAAGGGCAGGGTCTGCCAGGTCTGGAGAGCACCAGTGGCCTGGGATTCATAAGCCTATGTCTGTCTGGTAACTGGGGCTGATGCTGCAGGATAATGCAGCAGAGGATAAGGGCCCTTTGGGCAAAGCTCCGCATTAGTCATGCCAGACTGGCAGCACTGCTTCTAGTCCCACTCCCTGGGGCCAGTCCAAGAGTGATGAGCAGGAGCAGCTCTGGAGCTTCACCTGCAGAAGAGAGCCCTTGGCCTTCTCTCAGAGACATAAATGAGTGAATACAGGATCTTTCCATAACCATGCTGAGGTCTCCTGGGATACCAGTGCACAGTCCAGGAGGTACTCAGAGCTGCACTCAGAGAAACTGTATTGACTCCATGAGAAATGAGAGCAGGGGGAAAAACAAGAAATCAGTGCCTGCCTGGCAGAGAGGGGCCAGTAGTGACTTTCCTGTTTCTAGGAAGGCAGCACAGATGGTGGGAAATATTTCACCCATGCAGTGGCAGTGGTGTTAACCTGACACTAGAGCGGCCGGGGTCCAGTTCCCTTCTAACCCCCAGGCTCCCCACATGACCTTGAATGTTGGGCTCACACAGAGCCACCAGCCTTGGTGTCCCAACTGCAAACAGCCTTCACCTGGCAAGAGGACAAGACTGGAGGGGTGCTTGGAGACTTGGGGACCCCACTAGTACATGGAGCTCTGTAGAGCACTACTCTCCTTAGAGCTGCAGGGTAGAGACGCTACCTCTGCCACTGGCTCTCTGCGTGACTTGGAAAAGATGTTGCTTGGTCCTAGTTTCAGAAAGGGCATTTGGGAAGGAGGATTGCACCAAAATCTGTGTGCTTTGGCTCTCCATCTGCAAATTAACAGCTCAGGCTGCCAGACTGGGAATTGTGTTATGCTCCCACTTTGCCCAGAGGATGTCCAGGAAAGCAGCAGGGATAAACATTGGTGGTCCTCTCAGAACACAAAACCTTGCACCACTAAAGGGGACTGCTGAAGCAAACAACAGTTTCCAGCGTTAGCCTCTTTCTTTGTCTTCCCTTTCACTTTTTCAATGAGAAGCCAAGTATACACCAGAATGTTAAAAAAAAAACCCAACAAAAAACCACCCAAACCAAACCAAACCAAACCAAAAACCCAGCCTTCTCAGAAAATCCAAATAGCCTGCATAGAGCAAATGCTAAAGTGGTAGCTTCAGCTGCAGTACCTGGCTTGGGTTTGGTGGTTCTGTGGGATCACCCATACGCCAGATAATTAAGATAAGCCAGCCCTTTATCCCTGTCTGGTATAATAACAAACTGATAACAAAGCCACAGTGGTTTCACTGGCCACCCTACACATATAGCTCTGGGCTCCATGATGAAATATTGTGACAAAATTGGGGACATTCCACATGAGAAGACCTGTGATTGTGGCTCTTTATCAGCAAGAAGGGACAAGCATGTGGGCACTGCAGTGGGAAGATGGGAAACGGGAATTACCTTTCTGTTCCGAGGGTAGGGATGAAGCACGGAATGTGGAGAAAGGTGAAGTAGAAAATAAAGCACAGAAATGCAGCCTTGGCCTTTCCTCTACCTAACCTATGAGGAGCACAGGCACAACACCTTTGGACATGTTTGCACTGTGCATCACACTAAAATCTTTGCTGGAGTTGGAGATAAACCTGATGTTGAATTGGGCAGAGAGGGGTCACTGGTGCTTCTCCTGGTCCTGCCTGAGGCTGAATGCTTTCCCTCCACTCCTTGCCATGCACAGACCTGAACACATTTGGGAAGATGGTTCAAATCACTGACAATCACCATACTTGACCGGAGGCACCCAAAAGGCGGAAGCAGCTAGCAGACGGGAGGAACACGGAACTGTAAGATGGTGAAGGTCAGTGAAAGGAGCCACAGCCGCAGCAGACACCACCTGCCTGAGTGACTGCCAGGCACAGGCAGGGCTATGTTTTTATGTTAAACACTACAGGGACTTCCCATGGGAAGGGGTGATGCACATCTCTGTGATGCTCACAGGCCCAAACCAGCCAATTCACAACCCAGCTCTTTTGTGCTTGCAATTATGCAGGAGGATGGAGATGACTCATGAGATACTACTGCAGGACACAGTACAACAGATGTCCCAGCTGAGAGTGCTGCAGGGAGATGCAGGTACCGACAAAAAGCTGGGCAGATTTCAATGTGACCCGGCTTTGAAAGGAGGAAGATATAGTTTCAGCTCTAAGGGCTGGAGACCTCACAGCTGGACAAGGGAGGAAAGGAAAAGCTTGGTGTGGGCTTCATGGTCTGCTGAAGAACATCCTGTCACACCAACTGACTCCTGGGCTGCTACAGCTGTGTGGTCATTGGCGTCTGGTCAAACATGAGCATAGGAGCTCACACCAGCCAGGGGAAGGGGCTCTGACACCTCCATATGGACAAATCTGACTCTAAAGGGCTGGAGGAAGCAGTGGATGGAAAAACTGTCATGTTACAGTCACAAGCTACTTACAGGTAGTAGTGGGGCCCTTCAGGAGATAAAGAAATTGCCCTTGCAAAAAAGGTACTTGTAATCTGATGGACGAACCCTCTGAAGGAGCCCCATAAACATGTTGTTGGTAATCCTGAATTGCTTTTGAGAGAGCAGAAAACCAGAGCAGATGGGGCAGGATGGAAAAGTGGTGTGTGCAGGGAAGATGGAGAGGAAAGGAGTGACACTGATGGTGGCAATGGAGTTTTGATACACTGCTTTTTCAAGTAAGTCCATTGCAACACTGGGATAAAAGCAGAACAGAGATACATCCATTTTAACCACTTCTCCCTTTTGGCTGAATAGCTGAGCTCACAAGGTGCCATAAAGTTCTCTCTACGACAAAATACCCATGCAAGTGACAAGGAGAGATCTTGCCCTTCTTCAAAGAGCCATTTTTCTCCCATGGTGTTTGTTCCCTCAGTGACAGATGGGGAAAGGATTTCAGAGGGCCTACAGAAGGAGGAGTGAACGGTGCTGGTACATGCCACCGTGAAGGTCCTCTGCTGCAAAAAGATCTGAAGCCTCCTTCCAGTTCAGCTCCATGAGGAAGAAACACAGCACCAAATCCTCTTCAGTGACTCTGCTCAGCAAGTCCGGCCTTCCGGCTGCCTGGGAACCCAGGCTGCTGCCTGCATGGGGCTTTATAGCTGGGAGGCAGCTTCAGGGCCTTCAGACATTACCCGGTAGCATCTGTTTCCACACCCTTTCCTTCAACAGCTGGTGCTGCTGCAGGCATCCCAGAGTTCAAACTTACACCCAGCTGCTGGATGTGCCTGTGCAAGGCCAGGGCAGCGACAGCCAGGCGAAGCAGAGTGAGGCCTCCTTTATTGCAGTATATAAAAGCAAGGGATGTGTTTATGGAGGTCGGGAAGGGCTGCCTCAGAGCTTGATATATTCTTCAAGGGGACAAGAGCCAGCTGCCACGGGAAGCAACCTCCATCTTTTTCCCAGTTGTATGTCAAATGTAATAGCAACCACTGAACAACAGTTGATAATGCTCATAGCACTAACAGCCTTGGGACGTTCTACAGATGGTCACGCAATAAAGTATTTGCAGTAAAATCTGCCTGGGAAGCATTTTTTCATCAAGTAGATTATATTTGGTCTACGTTGAAATTTTTCTTTCCTGTTTTAGGATCGAGTTCTTCCCTGTTTGGCAAGTCCCCACATGGTTTCCAGGTGGGGAAGTGGGGACAATTGATAGAGATACTAATTTTTAGATCTAAAGCAGTTCTTATCATTGCCAAACACCTGAAGCTCCACGTAGTTTCCATTTTTATCTGAGTTTTGGACAACCTTAGCATAGCTTCAAGCTTCTGCCTGGAGTCAGGTTTAAAGGTCAAAGACAACCTTTGTAATGACCTTGAGAGTGAGCCTGTGCAACACTGGAGTTTGCTTTATATTAAAATACATTAAAACACGTTAAAGTTTCCCTCATTTGCTTCATGCACAGATCAGCTTTATATACCTTGTAAGAGTGTAGCACATTCATATAGCCCTTCAAGATCCTGAGGAGAGCAAAGTGGAGGTATTATTAGTGGAGAGCAAAGAGCAGAGGTCTGTAAGCAGGCGTCACACTGAGCAGGAGGTTTTAAATAGTTTCCTCTGAGACAACTTTGGCTCCTTCTGTTACACAGTTTTGCTCAACAAATTATCTCATGAAGGAAGCAAACATTGCAAGAACAATATACCTCATATGTCTTGCAGGGGTTGAAAACCACAGCATGGAAAGAGCAGTCTCAGCTCCCTAAACAAGTTAAACAGAAAGGAAAGGCACAGGGAGGGAAATCCTCTCTGACTTTGTTATGGAAATGTGATACAGTTTGACATTTTAATTGCGATTCTCCCCTTATTATCTGGCACGCGTTCATAGTGCCCAAGATGTTGTTTAGTGAATCCAGCTGCCTCCTCTATTCCGTTTGAAGTTCGGTGACTCCACGTGATAGGGGAGTGTGAGAGTCAATGTGATTTGTGTATGAGGAAACATAAATATGTCACAGGAGTTTAGTCTTATAGGTCTGCAGAGTTTATACTCACAAAATCTGTTGTGCCCTTGTTTACACACCAGATCCAAAGGCCTGACACACCCTCGCTCCAGCTCAAAACTTCCATCATTTCTGCCTTCCTACTAATAACGCCACTGCAAAGCATGTGGATGATGTTTGACCACAGTTTAATATATCCAGGAAAGCGTGCTTTCGGATGTTAAGAAGAGCTTTAATCAAAGTTGATTCTTTGTCATTAGCTGAGATGAGCACACACAAGGTTCTGCTGCCACGTGTACAAACTCCTAGGCATTGGGCTTCCCCATCCATGCACTGAAAACTCATCCACACCACCGCATTAAAAAAGGGGATTGTAGAAATTGTGAGCATTTGCACACCACTGGGCACAGACACCTGAGCGCAGCCGTGCTTAAGTGCCAAACAAGGTGCCTGCTCTCCTGCAGCTAACTTCTGCCAGCTGGAATTGTTGAAATAAACTCATGTGTTCGGTGCTGTTCTTCACCTGAGCTTCACCTCTGCCGCCAGCCACAGGGTAAGACTTGGCATAAAATGATGGTGTGCTTCTTCTATGTAGCAGAGGAATGGAAAGGTTTACCATGGGGCATATTTAAAAACAAGCCACAGGATGCACAGGGAAGAAACTTATGGGAATATGCTATCAGAAGCAGATGTCTTAGTCTCTGACATGCTCCTTTAAATATCAGGTGGCAAAATAGCACCAAGCTTGCACTGTGCCCTCCCTGGAGCCAGAAAAAACCCTGTTTCTGTGGTTCATTTTGCTTGAATAACTGACCTAGCTAAGGCTACTGCAGAAAGCCTTGGTGACCTTACCAGCCTCAGGTCCAGGCCTTTCTCCAGCACTGGGAGAGCAGGGAAGAGCA
Source organism: Agapornis canus (assembly GCA_036873685.1). Taxonomy (NCBI): domain Eukaryota; kingdom Metazoa; phylum Chordata; class Aves; order Psittaciformes; family Psittacidae; genus Agapornis; species Agapornis canus. Next base: position 26,029 of record JBAFWW010046205.1, on the reverse strand, counting down.
TTGGCTAGGCGCACTCGAAAAGCCTGGCCAGAGCAGAGACCTCTGTTACTGGAGCTTTACGCAGAAGAGTCATTCAGAGAACATCCAGTTCTGCATCGTCTCACTCTAAATTGAGTGCTGAGCCCTTAAAGCTCTTATGCTTGTAACCTTTACTTCTGTGGCCCTGATGAGTGAGATGGGATGATAAGGATCCATAAGTGAGTCACAGTGTGAGGAACAGGAGTCAAAGTAACATTCTGTTCTGGATACTCAGAAACCTTTACAACCAAACACCAGCTGATTGTGGGACCAAATCACTGGAGCTTTGCCCTCTCAGCCACACTAAAGATGACAGTTCTTTGCCAATGAACATCCCAAAATCACTTCTAAATTGTATCCAATTATTGAAGAACAGATTTAGAACAAGCACAAAAGGAGGGTTACATGCACAGCTCATGATTTCCAGGGGATCTGAACACATGGTTTCACATAGTGATCTTTCCATCTCCATTTAAACAAGAATGCAGGGTTCTCGGAAGAAACCTAGGAAAGCTTAGGCACTGGAACAGGTTGTGAGGCACTGCAACAGGTTGCGCAGGGAAGTTGTAAATGCTCCATCCTTGGCAGTGTTCAAGGCCAGGTTGGACAGAGCCCTGGGTGACATGGCCTGGTACGAGGCCTTCCTGCCCATGGCAGGGGATTGGAACTAGATGATCTTAAGGTCCTTTCTAACCCAAACCATTCTATGATTCTGTGAACAATACAGCTTTTGTATAGTGCCTAACAGCACCATATAATGATGTGGTTAGCATGGGGATTGGGTACAAGGACAGATGGCTCTTCTCATTACCTCTTTAACATTCGTTCATCAGTTAACTGCAAAGTGACATGATCCCCAGCTACACAAATACAGGCTCCTGGTTGCACAATAATTGCAGATTAATGCAAAGAAATGGCTAACAGCCACTGTCTCCTTGTCACCAGTACATGGTATTGCACTTCTCCACATAGCCATCAGCTGAGCTAGGGAGGTGGCTGTGCAGGAGGTGCAGAATAAACAGGAATGGCAAACTAACCTTTAGGGAGGTTTTATCCCATCTGCAGTGGTTTAGTGAGACACGGTAACCGCATTGCCCAGCTCTTAAACATTATTTCTTACTTAAGTCCAGAGTGCTGGCACAGGGAGCCGTTCAGCAGCCAATGCCAGGCTGAAGCCAGGGGTTTAGTGATAAGAGAACATGGAAATGAAGCCAATACTTATTTTTGTCTCTAAAGCATGTGCCTGGCCATGCAGCAGGTCTCTGTCAGGCCTTTCTTGTCCTCATGCCGAATGCCCAAATCATGTGAAAGTGGGAGGCCATTTGGGAGCTCTTTGCAGAGTGGAAGCTCCTTGGGAGGGAGCTTCCCACTTTTGTTTGAAGAAAGCAGCTCCCTGACGTGCCCAGAGCATGAACTCAGCTGGCACTTGAGCCAGTTAGAAGCCAGATGGCTTATGAACCTCTCCTCTCCCAGCAGACAGTGCGGGAAATTGCTCCTGTCCTAGGAGCAAGCTCAGAGGACTAAATGCAAAGCTGTGAATTTGCAGCTGACCTGGCTGTGAAGAGCCTCTATGCCTTAGATGGCCTCACATCTATTTCTTTCAGTAGAAATATTGCCTGCCAAGACATTGAATCAGTGAGCTTGAGACTGAAAGGGAGCAGTTTCCACCTGATAAAGGTGATTTGCTTTTTCCATTTCCTCACTTGCTCTTTTGCTTTAGTTGTGGTGCTCAGAAGTGCAACTGATTGTAATGGCTTCCTGAGCTCCATCCGCTGAGCCAAAGTACCAAGCCATGCCCAGGCTCCTCATCAGCAGCAACTGAGGAGTTAAATGCATTGGGCAGCAGAGGTGAAACCTGCACCCTTCACCTCATGTATATAAGGTGCTCACGCACAGAATCCATTCCTCTGGCCCAGCTGACACATGGCAGTCTCCAATGACAGACCATATGTCTGAGCCTCCAGAGCTGATTTAGGCTATTTTGGTGACTGATTTGTTCAAGGCAGAGGCAAACATCCTTTTGTGGTTCTAAACAGAGCCAGTAAAGTTACTACCCAGCCCAGCTGCCAGTCCCTGCCTGTTGGCTGATAGTTACTCCATGTGAGCTCTCTCTCATCAGCTGTAGTGCAAAGTTTTTAGTAAAGAAAAACAAAGTTTTTGCGGTAGGTTAAGCTAAAACAGATTATTTTGTCCTTCCTTAGCTGAGGAACACTGCACCATCAGAGCTGCGGGATGTTGTATGAAATCCAACAGAACCATAGTTGCAAGTAGGTGTTGAGTGTAAGCATCCTAAAATTTTTCCCAGTCACTTGCAAAGTGAGTCTGCATCTTTGCTCTCAGTGGTAATGATCATTTGGTCCACTGCATTGACTGGGTCACTTACCTAAGCCTGGTTATTTGATATGGGAGGAGGATATGGGAGCTGACTTATGAAGCTACGTTGGGAACACTGCAGAAGTGGGTTTCTGCAGTCAGCTACCCACACTGCATAGCCCTGCTCCTTTTTGGAGCCCACTAGTGAGACCATTCAACCACCCCTTCACACTTATCCCAGACTAACATTACTAGCTGACTTTCTCCCTTTCCTCCTGTCCCCATCTCTCCTTATCTGATCACCTAATGTCTCCAAAAATAGAAGTGCTATGTTTAGTCTCTTCTGGCACTCCAGGCAGTCCTGTGGGTGCTGGACCGGTCTCACAGGGACCCCACAAATTTCCACTGCTATTGGAGAGAGGAGTGTTTTCAAAACTGCTGACACCAGATCCCAGTGAGCAAACTAAACCAAGATGCTGGAGCCTGCAAAATGTTCCTAATATAGCAGGGGTGAATAGCTCCCATCTTGTGTTACCAAAGCCCTGCAGTCATGTGCCCTGGCAGTTCTGTACCCCTGTCAGTCAGGAGGACAAAAGCATGAGGTCATTCCCAACAGTTCTGCTTCTGTGATGTCATCATGGGAAAGCCAAGCAACCACTCCTTTAGGCATGGGAAGTCAGAGGAAGGGGCAGGCACAGGATTTAAGCTTTCCTTTCTGCATCCATGTGAGCCAAACATAGTTTGGGAGGTTACAGGGGGGTCACTTTCCTCCCCTTTCCTCCTTCTTGGAGGGCACTGTAGCCGTATCACTGGCAGCTTTTTAGGAGTGCTGGACTGAGGCAGCTTTGCTCCAGCCTTACCGGAGTATGAAAGAGCCATCTACAGGTGATGGGAGATAAGGCGGCACAGCCCTACCTTCGCTATCAGCAGGAGGGTGAGATGCTGTCCCGAGCATGGGGCCTTCTCCCCTGCATTACCCCTCCTTCCCAGGGCCATAGCCACCCTCCTCACAGGGCACCCGTGTGTTATGTGAATGCTGGCAACCTCTTCTAGCTCACAGCTGCTGACTTTAAGCCAGGAAATCACCAGCTGAGCTTGCTAGGTAGGCTGGCAGTCCCTAGGGTGGTGAGCCATGTTGAGAGAGACAGGAAGCATGCTACTTGCAAGCTAACACGGATGGGAGGGCCCCTTAGAGACACCCCTGTAGCAGCCTTTCATGCCCTTCCACTGAGGCCAGGAGACTGGATTCAGCAAAGCAAGAAATGGACCATCACTTCCCAGCCACCAGCCTTCAGCTCCAGCTACGCTTGGGCCACGTTCCAGAGACCTTTGCTGGCTGAGACAAGTTGCCTGCCTCGGTCAGCCTGCATTACCTTTGTGCCAAAGCACCAGAGAAGTCAAAGACCAGCCAGCCGCTAGTGGAAACACTGTGGTCATGCACAGGCTGCTTAGGAGTGCCAGCCTTGCATTGGAAAGACAGGGATCCAGATGGAGAGCAGTGATTGCAAAACAGTTAGAAAAGAATGGGAACTTCTCTTAGTCAGAAAGGCTGGTGTGAGTTTCTGTAGTAAGCAGGAGACGGTCTATACTAGAGATCTAGACTACAAGGCCAGTTCTACTCAGTGATCCTGAAGAGATTTCAGGTAAATCTATCGACTTCTTATACATTTGGTTTTATTATCCACTGCTAACATAACAGTTCTTTCTTTCTCTGCCTTGGGCATTTCTATATGGATCGAAGCTCACAAGTGACAGGAGGAGAACTCTGGGCATACTCACTGCCTAAAATACATGGACCCCAAGAAAGGCACTTGTGTTTTGGTGAGGTTTATTTTAGTTTCTTTTATAGAATCATAGAACCATAGAATAGTTAGGGTTGGAAAGGACCTTAAGATCAT
>JBAFWW010046205.1:0-21700 GCA_036873685.1 Agapornis canus | reverse complement strand
CCTTCCAGGAGAATCTGCTCCAAGATGTTGCCAGGCACAGAGGTGAGACTGACTGCTCTGTAGTTCTTTTCATCCACTTGTCTTCAAGATTTCCTCTTTCTGTTTCCATTCAGGACCTCCCCCCACTGCCTCCACTGTTCTGTCCTCTTTCATTTGTCTCCTAGGCATTCCTCTGTTCATTCCATGAACCCAGCTCTGGCTTATGATTTTAGTATCCCCCATAGGCTCTATCTGACTGACATATGACATATTTTAGAGTGTGGACTTAGGCCCGGTGAGGTGAAAGAGCAGTAGTCAGCATGCATGGGCTGTGCAGCACAATAGAAAATACAGCTTTTAATTAAAACTGGTATTTCAGGACCTCTGCTGGTGGCAGCCCTGCAGCCCCACAGGTTGCAGTGTGACCCCATCTCAAAGAGCTGCAGCTCCCAATGTCTGTACCAGCACTTGGAGTGATGGGAAGTGCTCTGTTAGATGGCTAAATACCCAGCCTGGGCGGACAGCACTCCCACAGCAGGATGGTGACTGCTTTGTAGCCTGAATGAGTGGACCTGCATAGAGAAGTGCAGGTCACAGCCATGGTTCTGCTTTGTGCATTGTTTCTAAGAACTTCCATTAAAATCATGTGGAAATTAAATGTCATGGAACTGTGTCCCTGTTGTCACCTGCATAAGTGGAACTAGACCCCAGTAGGCTGGGATCAAGATCTTCCAGCACCTACCCTGTTTATTTGACATAGGGCAGCACCTGTTCTTGCATCTTGCTCTGCCAATATCATATTTAATTTATCCCTTTCTCCACAAGCACTGCCCCGGGGCTATCACCGTAGGACACAGCACCCCAGTTCTTTGGTCACCCTGCAGCCTCTTGAAGGTATCATTGCAGCAGCAAGGAGACACGAGTGGAGATTACAGCCCCTGCCCCAGGCACAGGCAAACCTCTGTTAGATCATTGTTACTCTAATGCTTCCCTGTGATACCTGGAGCAAGTCACTTGAGCCTTGACCTGCAAAGCCAAGCAAGGCTTCCTCCATCTCAGTGTCTGTAAATGCGATTCACAACACTGACTTACTTCACAAGGTGTCACATTGGGAACGGACATGCCCTACAGACAACCCCCTGGACCAGGGACCAGGGTGGCATCTCACAGCAGGCTGGGCTTGTTATGAATAATTCTCTTAAAATGGAAGCAGTGCTGCCCACCTGTCCCTGAATACCTCACCTCCCTGGCACAAGCAGAAAGGGCATGGGGAACCTCAGCTTGCCCAATTTGGCTCCTGCGCACCCAGTGCCCTCACACAAGGAAATAGCAGCGCTTTCAGAGAGCAGTATTATCTTGATATTGCACTCCGCATTTCCCTCTGTCCCACTTCAACCAGACCATGTCCTGTGTACAGTCAGAACTGGATATCTCACAGCCCAAAATCACAATGTTATCGTCTGAATTTTCAAGAACACCTGCTTCATGGGCAGTCTGTGAGGTCAAGGAAGGTATTTCCCACAAAAGGTGAAGTGGATTGTCCCTCTGTGTCTCATGGTGCATCTGCCCAGAGGCCAATCACTGCATTAGTATTTAGACTTCATAGCAAATCAGAGGCAGAATTAAAATGGGTTCAGGTTAGAAGAAAATGTAGTTTACTGGGCACACCTGAGAACTGGTATGCAGAGCCATACTTCATTTAATAAACAGTAATATTTTTGAAGTTCATTATATTGGAGTGGGTTATGGGGAGCAGCCCCATAATTTAGACCCAGCAACACCTCTATGTACCAACAGAGGAAAACAGCAGAGAAGAGCTGCCAGCAATCTTACTGACCCTTCTTCACCAGCACTGGCCTCCCTGGGGTCCTGGTGCCCCTCACTTAATGCCAGGCCCTGGTGCATGGCCCTCCAGGTGAGAAGAGGAGCCAGAGATGAACTGAGAACTCCTGTCCTTTTTATCCACAGGATTAGGCCTTTCACAAACCAGCAAGCGTGGAGTTAAGACTGCAGCCAAGATGAAATCCAAACATTTGCAAGTGTGGGAATTCCCAAGGAAAGCAACCACGCTACCTTCTCTCTGCCCTCAAAGCAGTGCTTTTGTACAGCCTGCAGCCGGGTCTGCCTCGACCAGCTGCAACAAAGAGTTTAATCTTATCAGTGACCATAAAACCTCAAATTCCTCTTAGCAGAATTGCTGACGGGGACGGTAGTGCCAAGCCTGGCTTCATTGCAGCCTCACACAGTCAACAGGGGGGAAATCACAAATATCACAGATTCCTGAATCACAAATTCCTACATCACCCCACACTCCACGCAGGGAGAATGAGCCCATCTGAGACTCAGCACCTCACAAGGTAGGGCTGTATCCAAAATTGTTTACCCCTCCATCAGCTGGGGATAGGATTTTTATGTTACTGTAGTTAAACAGCTACAATGCTTCCTGCAGGTTCATCCAGAGTGCTGCACAGGGATGAGGGAGGACTGGGTTCCTGTGGACAGGAGATTTTGGCAAAGCCATGTTTCTCCTTGAAAGGTGCATTGAGCTTAGCAAAGGTAGTGCATGCCCATGGGAACGTCTTGACGTTTTGATGCTGAGAAAACAAAGCCTCAAGTGTTCCTTTCCCATCTGGGCTGTCTTCCATGTGTGTGTGCAGGATCAGGATCTGGAGAGCAATCTGGAGAGACCTGAGGTCTCAGGTCTCAGACACTGGGCTGGGACTTGGGTTACACCTCAGTGGCTGATTTTGATCTTATTGTAGAGCAAAAAGGTTTATATAAGGTTCTTTCTCTCCCACAGACTGTCACTTGGAGCTGTGAGGTCCACCCACACCTGCAGGAGGTGGTGTGGATCATCTCCATCAGCACCACAATAACTATGACTAGCTCTTCTCCAGCCTCCCTATCGGTTCTCTTGGCCCTTTCTACTTTCAAGTGCCTCACAGGCATAGGCCTGCAATGGCAAGGTCAGCTTTCCTGGGCTGCAACTTAGTTGTCTTACCATTGTACATCTGCCACCATCATCTATTCTCCTGTCCCAGGTTCATTCTATCACCTGCCTATTTGTCCTCTCTTCAGGTCTATGCCTGCCACGACCCCACCAGCCCTCCATACTTTCAGATGACACAACCATCATAAAATCCTAGAATCATAGAATGGTTTGGGTTGGAAGGGACCTTGAGATATCCAGTGCAAATCCCTCTGTCATGGGCAGGGACACCTTCCACTAAACCAAGTTGCTCAAAGCCCCATCCAACCTGGCCTTGAACGCTTCCAAGGATGGGGCAGCCACAGCTTCTCTGGGCAACCTGTTGTCACCACCTTCACAGTGCAGAATTTCTTCCTAATATCTAATCTAACCATCTTTGTGTTTCCCTTGCCTCTCCCATATGGTGTATTTGTTATACTGTTTCAGCCCATTCACCCATGCATGTTTCCCTCCCTGTGTACGAGCAGTCTTTACGCATACACTTCTCATGAAGGGCTGTGAGACAGTCTGAGCTCTGCTCCAGCTCAGTCTTGTCTCTAGTGGAGATGCCTCACTCAAGAAAGGAGTCTTGCCTTCAGCTCTGGAGCAGACAGCTCCTCTTGCAGCCCACAGGATACCCAAGGATAAAGCACCCATGTGCCAAAGACCTGGAGTGACCGTGCAATGCAGACACACTTGGACAACCTCTGAGAACTGGTCTGCAAGCAAACCTCCCGGCTCTCCAAGGTCTCGCTCCTGATGTTGATAGGAAGTCACCCTGCTTATACAGGGGAGGCTGGTGGAAATACTTGGCATGCACTTCAACTGTTGATAAGGCTGGACTATCTGCCAATACACATTGTGCCTCTCCCTCTGTCTGACTTGGAGTGGTCTGCAGTTCTCATCACCATCGTATGTCAACACCTGTTTCTTCTGGCTCCTTACCCTTGCCTCACCCTTTGCACATCTTGGAATAATGCTGCTTAGCACAGGAGCTGGCCAAGACCCCAGTGCAATATCTGGCTGCTTTGGGAACTGAACCATGGCGAATATCACAGAGGCACACAGTACTGCTTGCAACTTCATTCAGAGAAGTGGCTTCATTCGCAGAAATGTGCATCTGACTCTTCTGCTGGGTCAAGGGATATAATGGGTGTTCTTCCTCCCACTATTGCAGGCTCAGAGGTGACAAAGAGCCATACTAGTTAGGGGCTACAGAGATGACGCCTCCATGGAGAAAAAGTTTTATTTATGAGCCAGATTAGGAGGCATTAATTGCTTTCTCTCCTGGTTTCTGCTCAGAAAGGTACAGTAATCACAGGAACATTTTTGACATTGTTGACATAGCTTCCCAGCCCTCCTGCTGAGAAACAGGGACTCTTGCATACTTCAAAAGGGCTTAAAGGCTCGGGTTGTGCCACCACAGTAATAGTGCCGATCTAGGACTGGGGTGGGGGGAATTTGCATTAGAAGGATTAAATACCAGGGCTATTGTGGAATTTTAAACTGATGTTTTCCGGCTGATCACAGGCCCAGAGCTTGTGTGTGGCATGTTTGAGCCTCAAAAGTGCTCTTGATCCTCTGATCTTTTATTTCATAACATTTCTCCCCACTCCCTCCCTTCAACTGCATTTTGCTTTTCCTTTGGCTGCTCAACAGACACATGTTAGCAAAAGGAACATGTTAGGTTAACAGTACTGAGAGCAGTCCGAAGCTCAGGAAAGCTTCTTTTGCATGTATTGGAAACACTGAACACCTGGACTACTCTTACAGTGCTGGGCACTGGAATAACAACAAAGCTATGATAAGCTCCATCCTGACCCAAGTGCCCTGTGAAGCTGGGATGTCCTTACATCAGATTGCCTTCCAACAGGCGTCCCTTGCTGTTGCTCATACAAAACCCCTCTGGCTTTCATATCATGATGCCAAGTGAGAAGTTTCTTGCAGCTACATCAGCATAATGGGGTCTCTGCTGAGACAATTGGTTTCCAAAACATCATTCCATGATATTCTTGGCACCTCTCAAGTCTCTCATTCTGCAGGAAGAGATTGATCCTGTGACAATGCTCAACCTCTCACACAGCTGGATCTGTTGTGCTCCTGTGCCAGCCTGCCACCAAACTGTCACTAGACACAGGCTCAGGCTGCACACAGATTTCCTGCTGCAGTAGCAAACAGCTTCTTATTAGGTCCTGCGGCTGATTCTGGGTTAGCTGTCAGAGCAGCCACCCCCCTGCACAGCAGCATACATGAAAATCATGGTTCTTGGCAGGCAAAGATTTCTGGAGCTGGTGTTCTGGGGTGGAGGTTTTTTTGCTCTGCACAGGGGTGAATACCCAGCCTTCCAACATTAGCCTTGCTGTGTGCAGCATCCCAAAGTCATATGAGGCCTGCCTTGGCCTGGTTTTGAGGCAGACATTGGAAACTGGACTGTCTCGGCCCTTAGCATACAGTGTAGTGGCTGCACAGGCTGTACAGGCTGACTAGGGCCTGGGAGGGAGGCACATACTCCCGCAGACTGGGAGCACTGGGGGAGTCTCAGTGCTGCTCCACCCATGTCACAGCCAGTAAGCATCTGTCCATGGTGGGGGGCTGTTACAGCAACATGGAAGCAGGGGACACAGCCTGCTTCCAGCTCTCCCTTAAATCTGGCTGCCTCACAAGGGAACAGCCTTGTGGTTTATAGGGCACAGGCATCCTCTGTAAGCAGAACCAGTCTCTTTCCATGGCAATGTGGCCCTTTATGGCTGAAGGCCTCAATCAGTGCCAGCTAAAATTGCTGAGGACCTAATACACAAATATATATCTGTTTCTGTTCTTTCTAAAATCACCCTTGCTGGTGTTTCTAGTAGCTACTATAATTCAGTGAGGACTTGGCAACTCATCAAAGCTAGCATTTTCCCTTAGTTTGATGCAGCAAAGTAATAAAGAGCAACCACTAAAGATCTTGGACCAGTTACACAGCGAGGCAGCAAGAGTTGCTGAGCATTCTCCCTGCAACTATGACTCAGCTTTACAGCCCATCCCCTACAGGGCAGTTTCCCCAAAGTGATGGTTGTACCACAGCCAGCTATCCTTCTACCACATCTCATACATCCTGGGATGACTGCTTCATGGGAAGGAAAGCACTGTCATGGAAGTAGCAGTAGCTAGAGGCTTCAAGAGTAGGTGTGCTTTCATCTGCAAGTAGTTTTCCATGCAGATTGTGCAGACACCAACAGGCGAGGCAGGATCAGGCATGGAAGAGGGAGCCAACCATAACATGGAGGAGGATGGTGATGAAAGGAGAGACAAGAGGTGCAAGCTATTAGAGGAATTGGAAGGAGATGATTTGATGAAGGGAAGAGAAATTGTTTTCCACTCACAAGAAAACAAAACAGGAAGAGGAAGCAGAGATTTCAGAAATACCAGAGTAATGAGTAGACATCCATCTTGGGGCTTAAACTGGCAGAACTCCTGCCCTGGCCACCGTACCTTGCTTGTGCAATAAGGCTGTAGGAAGCTGGGAGTGAACACTCCTAGAGATGGAGTAGAAGGGCATGGCACAAATTGGCCTTCTGCAATATGCACTGATGTGCAATATGCTCTGGATATGTACCACAATTGGGCAAGCTGAAGCTAGGGAAGTACAGGCCCGTATAGTCCAAGACACTTGGGACCACTTTGTCACATGGTTGTGTTGATCAGAACTCTCCATCTCTCCATCCCTCCATCCAAGAAGTGGGACAGGAAAGCACCATCAAGAGAGCTGCAAAGTCACCACTACCTCTTCACAGGAGACACAGCCCTCAGTCCAGCCTGTTTCACTCCCATGGCTTCAAACTGTAAGAAGAAGAGCTGTTGACAAAGAAGGGTCCTTTAAATCTAATGGCAACCAACTGGCTTTTTGATTCACAGTGCCCTTATTCAATATACTGCTGGAACAAGGATAAGTTTCCATTTGATGATGTACTTAAGTCAGATGCCTTTTTGGAAACCTGCACCGACCATATCAGACCATGAAATTTCTCTCCTCCTTGCCAGGATGCACTTACATGTTGAATGCTTTAATAGTTGAGGTAGCACTTTAATTTTAAGCACTTCTTTTCATTGGCTTCTACAAGCTTCTGAAACCATTTGGAGTTGTTGGGACTTTTTTCCCCCTAGGCTGAAATTTTTCTTGCTTGTGCTTAGCTGTGGGTGATGAAAGTTTGATGATAATCTGCTGTTCCCAGTGTCTCGACTCAACAAAGTGGTGATTTTGGGCTGGAACAACTGGAACTCTCTGATACACTGATTGGAGGAGACACTGAGCAAATTGTGCCTCCTCATTTACTCCACACACTCTAATTTGTGGATGCCTGGATGTCTCTTCACCACTGCTTCAGCCTGCAGGCATCATCCAGAGCCCAGAATACCCTCCCTTGCTTCAGTCCATGCTTCCTACTGATCCCAGGCTCCCACACTGATGAGGTTGTGCTATACAGCTTACCCATGCAGATCACTTCATTTAAGAGACATTAGCAAAGTGGTTAACACTATTAATCGAAGCAAAATCAAACAGAGCCCACAGGCTTAGCAAGCCAAGTCATTGCAGGGTCACACTGCCTTTCATTAACTTTTTTCCTTTGCCACAAACCTTGCTAATGCATAGCCCCTGATTTTGCAAAGTGCCCCTCCTTTTCCTAGTGTGCCTTCCCTGCTTCTAACACACAGTACACAGAGCTTTGCTTTCAAATCCCATAGGACAAATGGGCCTATTCACAGGATTAGGTGCTGCCCAATGTGGTTTCCAGTGGTAGTTTGACTGCAGCACAAGATCTGAGGGTCTTGATGTCAGCTGGCCTCCCGTAGGTGAGGGGAAGAGAGCTATATCTGTGTAGGTTCTTATGGCTCTCCTGCTCTCCTTCACCCCCTTTGTTTAAGGGTCCCTTTGCCTCACCACTTCCACTCCTTTACACATGGTAGCGCCAGGAGACCCCTTCAACAAGACCTTCTCCTCCATGCAGCTAAGCCCTTGGCAACATGATCCCAGCTGGGTACTTCATCTCCGTACTTCACTGGTAGCTCAAGATCAGTCAAGGGTGACATCTGAGCCCACATCCTACCTTACACTGCCTCTGTGCACCCTGCAACTGTTGGAAAGAGCCCTGATAGAGAGTTCCATGAAAGGCAACACCAGGCAGTGACAGAGGACATTTCATCTCATTTCACCCTATGAAAAGCCGAGCTGAGCAGATACCTCAACCCCAATGTTCGTGGAAGGAGGGAGGAAGAGGTTAAAGCCTGGAACACTTTGAAAGTCATGAAATAGTCTGAAAGCGAAAGCATCTGGCATTGGCCAAATGCTAAGAGGGCATGGCAGGGAAAAGGATCCAAACCCGGGCTTAAGTGAGAAGGCAGCCAGAGCACAACTCCGCTCCCCTTACTCCCTCTTGGCACCCTCCACTGCCTGGAGCACCCATTGCTGGGCCTGCTGGGAAGCAAGCTGGTTTTGCAGAGTGCAGGCTAGTAACTCTGAATCAAAAGGAGCATTCAGGCGGCTGGCAGGTCTGTCAGGAGGGCGGGCTGGGGGGAGCACAGCACCCCATCCTCCCCTGCTATTGGAGGCCAGCCCGTTCAGCTGGGGAGGGGGGAATGAAACATCTCCAGTGTCAGCCAGTGAGGCTTGCTTTCCCTTTATAGCAGCCCTGATGGCTGAGTGAGACACCGAAGGGAGAGCTGAGTTAGAGGGCGAGGGGGGCCAAATGCTGGCCTGCAAAGTCAATAGTAATTTAATACCCCACTGACATTTTTGGTTGGCAACAGGATAGATATTTAAATCCTAACCTTCTCTCTCCTATACCCCTCCTCCCCATTGAAAACAAATAAATAAACCAGCAGCCCTTGTTTTGGCCTGCCAAGAACCTGGAGCATTCGCTGTGCACTCCCCAACCCTCACATAGGGCACTGTCAGCTGAGCGCTCCCTTGACATCAGGGATGCTCACTGCCCTCCAGCTCTTGGTGGGTGCTGAGCACCAGGTGCCGGCAGGGCTGTCCCCAGCAGCTGGCTGGGACCGGAGCACGTGTCCCTGGGTTGCTGTGCAACCGGAGGCACAAGGCACAGGGCTACAGCACATACGTGCTGTTTCACCCATGCGACAGCCAGCTCATACCAGCCTCTCTGACCCCTGGCACAGCACACACGGGCCCCAGCTGGGCTGGCTTGCCTGTTGGGGGCAGCAGGAAGAGAGGGTGGGAAAGATGGGGCAGGGAAGATGGAGAGGCAGGGAAGGGAAAAAAAGTGCCTTTTTGAGTCTCAGGCAGTGCCCTTAAAGAGCAGCCAGGATCTGACATCAAAGCCTTTTCCACTTGAAACCAATGCCTGAAAACAGGTGTTCGTCCTACAACCTGCCTGTTCTCCACAGGTTACAGAGACATTGCCCTTCAGCCCTTCAAGCCTGCAATCTTCTCTTTCAAGCTGGTTCAGACCCTGGAAGAAATGGAGCTCATTGCAGAGCCACTTCCTGCTCAGTGGGAATTGCTCCAAATACCCCAAATCTCACGTTCTGTCCACCCAGCACACTGTGAGGGCAAAGGATCAGCTCCAGCACCTCTCTTACTCATTTTCTCTCAAAGGAGTGCCTTCTCCTCACACATGGTACTTTTACTGCAAGACAGCTCTTTCCCTAGGGGCGTCTCTGTTAGCCTTTCCAGCTCTGGTTTCTGTTTGCACCCTCTGTCCATGGGTCCTAATCCACAGGACAATGAATTCGGTGGAAAAACATCCATCAGCTGAAAGGACCATTGAATATGTCTGATATCAATTAGGATACAATTTGTCTAGTCTTATTATTCACGTGTGAGTCCTGAGACTGAGACTCCCGGCACTAAATGGTGATTTTTCTCCCTCCCTTCACCTTGGCTCCAGTGGTTTTGCTCAAACTAAATAGCCTGGCTTGCATTTGCATGGCTGCAGGCCCTGCCTGCTGCTGCTGGGCTGGATGCAGCAGAGAAACAACTGTCTTTGGGACAGGGAAGGAAGCAGGGGAACTAGCTTGGAAGAACACATGTGAATTATGAATGTGCAGTGGAGATTTATCCCCAGAGCCTTTCCAATAGGATGACCTCCAGGTGGGCAGCAGGAAAAAGGTGCCAAATGAGTTGTCAGCAAGGAACCTTTGCTAACATCTGTGGCAAGGTCTGTGCGCTCCCACAGAGCGGGCAGGGACTGAGGTGCTCCCCATCAGACTGCTTTCCCTTGGGGTGTGCAGGCCATTTGTGTGAAAAGCTGAGAAGAGAAAAAAGGGAGGTGCAGACAAAGAACGAAGCGATGCCCAGTTCTATGGGATCAGCTCCCACCCAGTCTCCTTTGTACATTGTCATGGCTGATGGGAAACCTGGGGCACGGCTGCAAGTCTGAGAGCCTTTAAATTAAAGGCTGTAGTCCAAAAAATGCCTGAAGACTAACCTGCTGCCAAATGCAGGTGCTGACTGTGAATACCAGGGCTAAAGCTGCTGCTTTAGAGTAGCTGAGGGCTGGATTCAGTCCTGTTCCCTCCCTTAGCATCAGGAGAGCGGTTTAGTGCAGCCCATCCTTTCAAATGTTGGCGCCTTCAACACTGGTGCTCCAAAATACGTGTGTAGCAGCCCACAGCTCAGTGTGTCTGGATGAATAGTGTCAGATGTCTTCAGATCTACTGAAAACATGTTCCAGCTGCCTAACCCTGGGTTTTGCAGACAAATTTGAGGTGAGGAGGAGGAAAAAGTTTGGTTTCACTTGTTAGCAAGTCCTCCAGTTCATGCACAGTGGAGAAAAGGGACTAGCAAAATATAAGATGTCCACGGAAGAACACAATAGGGACAACAACATTTGTCTGTTAGCAGATTTCCACTCATTCTTTTTGTCAGCCCATAGATAAATATGTCTTTAATGCCACTGTTTGTTTTTATTCTTTCTGAAAATGCTCCTCCTCTTATTTTTACCTCATCCCTTGGCTCTCTTTGTAATCCCTCTAGTACATTCTATTCTTAAGGGAAACCTAGTGTCAGCTGAAGAAAGGTCATGCTCCATGGCCACATGGTAAGACACTCAAGGCACCCCTGTGAGGGCCTAGATTACAGTGGGTTATGGTGTGGCATTATGGGTTGTGTCACTCATTGAATGGAAACAGGAATGGCTACAGGACTATGCTTCCTTTTGTCCATCAGATGTGTCTTACCTTCAGGAATGGTGGACAACAGGTCTGAGGAAATGGCTTTGTTCTCTAAGTGACCATTTAAAAACGAGCAGTCTTTTCTTCCTCTATCAGGTCTTCTATCAGCTCTTAGTTTATATTCACCTCCATTCAGGGCCAAGGGGATGTTTTGGAATGCTGAGCTTTATATACCTTCAGGCCTGAACAGACCCCAAGCATTGCAGAGTGGACAAACCCATAGGATGGAAGCAGTGGCTCCGAGGTGAGGTAGGCTACAGTGTGCAAGGCTGTACCCAGATGAGCACACTTCCAGATCGCCCGACAATCCCAGCTGTTCCCATCAGAGAGCCCCTCGCTCCCTGTGCCTTCCGGAGCTGGCTTTATGAGCTAAAACCAGCTCAGGATCTTTGCCTGCAGATTCCAAAGCATTCCCATTCTTGCCACCCTCCTTCCAGCTCCCTCCCTGTAACCAGCACCTCCCCAGGGCCAGGGGGATGGCAGAGCTCCCAAGAGAGTGGTGGTGGGGGGGAAATCCTAGACATCTATAGACAACCTGCTGCAGGAAAAGGGTTTGAATGCCAGCCTTCCCATGTGAACCCAGGAGGCATGAGAAGCGAGCCACCCAGCCTAAGGACCAGACCACTTCTGTCAAGTTCCTTCGACATTCAAGCAAACATTGCCCAAGGACCCCAGCGTGCTGGCTCTCAGAAGACATCCTCATGATGTTTTCCAGGCACCTTGGCTAAGCAGAAATGTATCATTTGGCCTAAACGAGAATAAATGAATTTGCACCTCCCAGGCCTTTAACCCTTTCAATCCTCCAGACAATGTACTGACAGATACAGGTATTTGAACCCCCACTTGCTTTACAGTGAGTTTCACTGGCAGGAAGGAGACGTCCTCATGGCAGAGGGCTCTTGTGGGGGTCCACAGTGGCATTCCGAACTTGGTATTTTCTGAGTTATTCTCATGCGAACACACTCCCAGAGGAGAAAGTGACACAAAATCAATTGCACAGATCAATACCTGTGCTGATGTATTTCCTGGTGGCAGGCCAGATGGCCAATTGAAGGTAAACAAAGTCTGAACAAAGTCTGGGCACACCAGGAGGTTCCAGATGGGAACCAGAAGTTCAGAGATCACTGGAGCCATCTCCACGCACGCATTACGGGCACCAACTAAACACTAATAAATGATTAACAGGGCTGTTGTGCATTAGCCTCAGCTTTTGGGTCCCTCCCACTATTTTTGGATTATTAAAAACAAAAAAAAAAGCAGAGGATAGGCAATTCTGCATTTGGAGAAATTAATTAGATGTTCAGTCTCTGTGGGCCTCATGCAACCCTGAGAACCCTGTTTCCCCTTCCCAGGATACCTCAGACCACAGATTAGTCCTTCCAGTTAAAGGCTGCTCAAAGGCACTTCCCTTTAGAGTTCATGCAGAGTCTTAAACAGTGAACTCTTCCGTGAGGCCTTCTATGATAATGCAGCAATCCCTTTCTTCATTCTGTGAATTGAATGATCTTTATCTTCAAAATCCTCAGTTCTTCATGCAATGGGAAAGAGAGACAACACCTGGTAATGGAAGCTTTTCCTTATGATGAAGAGCTGACGCAGGGAAATCACTTGGGCTTATCCCCTCCTTCAGACCCTCCTCCCACATTTCCCCTTTCCCTTCTTTTGTCTGGACATCCAACTGGCCCTTCTGCCTTTAGATCCATTTTCCATGGCTACACACTACAGCACAATAATGTCAGGAATATTCTGTCTTTCTTGAGTGCTGCTCACTCTTTTGCACTCCATGGTACAGTCACACTGCAAGGTCTGTAACATGCTGAAGGGGAGAAAGGTTCATTGGAGATCCTTGGAAATCCCTTGGAGAACCTCAATCTATTTTGTCAGGCACCAGTCCTAGTTTTTGACAGTGGCCTGAAACTGATGGAGCTCTGATGTCCAGCTATAACCTGATCAGATACAGCACAAGTAGGCAAAAGTATCTGGAGCAGAAATTCCAGCTGGAGGTCTTCATAGCCTCCCCCTTGAACACAGGTGTCTAGATCTGAGGAAGAACACTGGTCAGGTCCTCAGGAGCAAGAGTGAGGAGAGCATCGGAGGGGACTGTCCCCTGGGATCTCTGCAGAGCACTGCAGCTCTGCAACAGACAGCTTCATTCTCATTCCCTGACCTTCAATTCCCCAACTCAGTGATTTTACTCCTTATACAACAGCAGGATTAGACAGTGTCTGCAGATTGGCACACTCTGATAGGCGTTACTACCTGCTGGCACAGAAGCAGGCACATGCCAGTACTCTTGTGTGCTAATGAAAAGGCACCATTTCCACTTCCATTTCAGCACACACTCAGTTTTCCTGAGAGCCAGAATTGATCTTTGTGCCCAGGAGAACATGTGCTATCGTTGGTCCTGCCTCCCAGCTCCAGGAGTCCTGCTGCTCAGGGCAATGGCTGCCATCAGAGAGCTGTATGAAGTCAAACTGGACCGCTACTGGATTATTATGGAGACAGGATTTGTCAGCAGTGTCACACAATTCCAGTGGCATGTTGTCTTCATGCACGCTGCACTTATTCTGGCATCCCTCAAGGAACGGAGTGAAAAAACACATCAAGACAGGCTGGATGATGCAGCCACTCACTACTTTTGGGAGGCTGGCTTTAACATTTCTCTCTTCAGCTTCCTCCAAGTTCTGCAAGAGCTTCTTTGTCAAAAAGGCTAGAACAGTTCATGTGCAGCCCTCAAAAACATCTCTATCACCATAACTCCTTTTGGGAGCTCTGACATCCTGCTGAGCTCTGGAAAAGGGATGATGATGGAGATCTGGGAGAAGTGGGAGGAAGTATTTCCCTGCCACACTTGCATATAGCCCTGCTGCTTTGCCTGCACCAGAGAAACTGGACTCTAAGACCAACATCCATGAGAAACAGTAAATAACGTTTGACTTGGAGGGAAGACAGACAGAAAGAGCTGTCATAGAAATGTTGAACAAGCCACAGAAGAGAGATCCTGAACTCCCAGTTCTACAACCCAACAGCAAGAAGCCACCCCAGAATGCTGCACGTGACCTTATCAGATCAGCTGGAGCTCACGGTCTCAGGGTGCTATGGGGCACAAGTGCTAAGAAAGATTGTTTTTTAAGAAGTAAGTAGCCTTCAATGTTGTTTAGGAATAGGAACTATTTCAAACATGTCAGGCTTCCGAAAGAAAAATGTCCCTTATTGCTTCTGATAAACTGATTCCAAGGCCATGGAACTGAGAAGGAATTTGCCCCCAAGCTTCCTCAGTCCAGAACCAACCACTGCAGAGTATCTTGTAGTATTTCTCTGGAGGAATTGATAATAATCACATCTGGACTCAGAATGGACAACAGCACTATGGAGCCATTAGGCTGATTCAGATGTCTGCTATGACCAGAATGAATAGCATCTGTCCACCTGATCCGTAAATATTTATGTTTCTGACCTAGGTGTGATGTATGGGAACATAAAACCTTTGAAAGAGGGAGGTACTAAGTGCAGAATATGGCCATGACAACTAACAGCATGGAGGGATTCATAGCCTGCAAGTGACAGATCTGATGTATGGCAAACCAAACTTAAAGCAATGCTCCAAGACTATTAACAACATCCAGGTGCTGCTGCTGTTCAGTGTGCCAGACAGCAGGTCATTTGAAGCCTTTGTGAGTAAGACCATCCATACACGCATGCTTGGCAGCACCCTCCCACCCCCACCAAGTTTGAGGGCATGAAGACTTGCTGACCAGCTCTTCGGGTAGGGGAATTCTGTTTCAGTTCCACACACATGGCTCAGCAATTCAAGCCCGGCAAACAATAGTTTGGCCACTCTGAGAGCAGTGAGCATGAAAGGGGTGTAACTGGAGTAGATCTATTCCCAGAAGCCAGGCCAATTCTCCAGTGGAAGCTCAAACAACGTCTCTGCTGAGTGTCCAGGAAAGTGATTTTGGCAGCCTCCCTGTACATGGTTCCAGTTCAGGAGAAACGGCTGGTAGATTTGGGACAGACAGTGTGCAGATCACAGCTGCATGCAGCCAACAGCACAACCAGCCTTCTTTGCCAGAGACACTTCTCCAGAATGCTTGATCTTCACTTTTTATTTGCTATATTGCACTGGCTTTTAGTGTCAGCTCCTTTCACTCCCCTCTGCCTCAACAGCCTCTCATTGCCGAACTGTGCCACATCTCCTCCCTGCCCAAATCTTCTTTTGCTTCTCTGCTCTTTCCCCTACAAAAGGAGCTCTCTTTATGCTCTGCTTTAGACTCATGTCCCCTAGAAAACACCCTAATCTGAGTGTTCCCTTAGAGAAGCAAAGGAAATTGTTTTGCTTAAACAAAAAGCCCTCCTACTAACTGCTTGAGGCAAACATCCTCTCCTGTGAATTCTTTGGGACAGGCACTGTTTCATCCTATCTCTCAGAGAAATCCCCCAGCACAAAGCCTCTGTGTGCAACTGAGTTGCAGTTAACAAACAGGAACTATGAACTCATCTTGTAAGGGATGAAACGGTAAAACTGACCTTACTGGAAAAAGTTCATTCCCCTTTGCAATTATCTGGTGACAGACTTCACCTCAAGCTGAATAAATACAGTAGTTCAGTTTCTTGATCTCCAGTTGCTATTTCATAGGTGGTGCTCAGCTGTGACTTGGCCCAGCTTCAAACAGGGATGGGTAGGTTAGCTCCAATTGATTTGTTCGTTAAAAATTAGAGCTGGTACAATGCCAGGGTTTCAATCCCCATGTAAGGCATGATGGCTGAGACAGGGAACACGGCTTTGGACCTCAAGCTGATAGCTGGGCTCTGACACCAGGTCAGCAGGTGATCTTCAGAAAAATCACCATTCTTCGGCTTTCAGTTTCCTGAAGGAAAAGTAGAGCATCATAATGCAGTCCCACAGGAACCACAAGAGTTTCTTCCCCTTTCCTGTAACCAGGAAAGTCTTACTTGCATCATTACATTTATGGTCAGCTTCAGATGAGATATTTTCAGCAGAGCACTTCCTTCCCAAAAGCACTGTCCTCTAGTGTCCATGAGCTTTGCTTTGATGAATTGCACCATAGACATCTAGCTGAAGAAACAATCATCTGAGGGACAAAACTTTCCCTCATAGTGAGTGCTATTTGGACCAGTCAAAACAGTAAGTATCAAACATGTTAGCTGAGTGCTAGGGATTATAGATATTATGCTTGAAATAAGTTAGGAATGAGCCTTCATACTTCAGTGAATATCTGTTCCTAAACCATGAGTCAACACTGATACAAACATAGGCTTTTCAACCCTATCTATCTCCACTGAGATTTCAAAAAAACAGTGACTTAACTACACAGTAGCATAAGTCCATAGCCAGGGGTATTGTGGACAGCTGAAGGATGTACTGGTGGAAGCAGGGTTGGAAAAGCTATGGACCAGCTCATCGGGGCAGGAGGCAAGATGACAGAGCTGCTAAAGGAAGAATGGTGGAGATATTCTACACCTTGACAGAGTGGTGGTGCAGCAGCAGTGGCAGAGCTGCATGTGTGGCAATATGAACTGACAGGAGAAGGGATGCTGTCAGGCAGAGCCTTAGGCACAACTGCTGCATGCACTGGCCTGCAGCCAGGCAGTGCTGCAATTGGCATCTCACCACTGTCGGCACCTGGCTGCAGGCCACAGGTGGAAGGACAAGGCAGTGCAGACAAGATTGTGAAACCCGCCACAGATACATGCAAAGAGCGTGGACACCTTGAGTCATTAAGGGAATGAGATATGTAGGTGAGACTTCACACACCCAAGCTTCATGCAGCTTCAAGCCACTGCCTCAAAACAGGTACAAAACTGTGCTCATGTACCCATTCATCCCTGCTGAAGGCAATGCAAGGGCACAGTAGAGCATTTCTGCAGGCCTTGGAGCTATTTGCAGTTCAGCAGCAGGTCTGTGGTCTCTCCATGAACACTTGCTTTGCGTAGGACTGGCTGCTTGAGATTCAGGTAACAGCACCAGGGGACAGGGCTGGTGTTTAACCCCCAGTGACAGAGAAGCATGAAGGGTGACCAGCCTTCTGCTGCTGCGA
This sequence comes from Agapornis canus, assembly GCA_036873685.1. Classification (NCBI taxonomy): domain Eukaryota; kingdom Metazoa; phylum Chordata; class Aves; order Psittaciformes; family Psittacidae; genus Agapornis; species Agapornis canus. The sequence goes on along the minus strand of JBAFWW010046205.1, from coordinate 4,519 downwards.
AGGGAAGAAATGAAAATGATCGTGTAAAGGAGACATAGATGCTAGAAATGCTCTGTATAATCCTGCCTGCAGATGTTTACTGTGATGAGTGCACCATACCGCTTTTGGCGCGGCTGGCTACTTTTTAAAGCACGCATGCTTTTGACAAAAATCCAGGCACACTGACACAGTCCCAAAGTTATACAGTGAGACTCAAAATATCCCAAAGCTGGAAAGATGAAACAAAAGCTTTGATGTACCAAGAATGCCTCAACACCAACAGAGCTGCAATTCCCTGGGTTATGGCATCCCACAGGACAACCCGCCCATAATTGGCACTGAGCCTCCAGCAGTCCCAGCAAGCAGGATCTGAGGTAGCCCTGCAGGGGAAAGCCTCAGCACAGAGACAGCCACTGCTCTCCTATGCCTCTGGGCACTGGCAACGCCACCGTCCCCATGGGCCCCGGGGTCCCCTTGGTTGGCAGGGCTTTAAGCAGGGACCCTGCTGAGCCAAAGGACACGTGCCTGCAGGCCTGGCGCCATGGGCAGACACTGAGAGGCCTTGGAGGCCAACCTCAGAAACCCTCAGGACTTTATTTGGCTCTCAAGATGCCACTTATCTGACTCTTCCTTAGCCAGCTGGCTCACAAGCCACCTTCTTCGGCAATTTCAGTTGCTCTACACAAGGCTGCTCACAGCAGCCTGGTGAGGACACTGTCCAGAGCCTGCATGGAGGAGAGGACAGGTAGAGAGACCCCACCAGAGAGCAGAAAACACAAAATACATTAAAAGTGCACCATGCTGGTAAGCAGCGAGAACCCAAGGTTCATTTTCTTCCGTTCATCATGGTCAGTTCTTGCATTGCATGTGTAGGCCTTGTTCCAGCACAGACCTGGGATCCCAGCTAATCCCATCTTTGGGGTTTCAGGGCAGAGAACATCAGCTCCCAAGGAGAGGACCCATGTTTCTTTCCATAGATTTCTTTGGTGATGTGGCTTGGAACCCCAATGTGAGACACTTTTAAACGGCCTGAATTGGGTTTTTGCAGTTCAGTGCCAGACCCTAGATGGGTGGGCACTGAAAATCCCAAGGAAATTTTGAAAATCCTGACTTAAATAAATAGCCAGTTACTACTTACGATATCAAAGTACTGCAATGAAGGAGAACACTGACAGCAATTATAAACCCCTGCTCATTGCAATTGCATTGGGAAAAAGGCCAGGATCTCTCACTCACACATGCACATGCAGTGCTGGCACTCATGTCCATCTTAGCTGCAGCACCCCATTCTTGTCCTGTTATCCTGCATGGAGGTGTGCTTCACTGACTGCAAACTTCTCTTACAGTTACTCAAACACGAGTTGCCTTACTGCTGCAGGTCAAGGGAGGTAAAGACTTCACGTGCAAACAAACACACACACCAAACTCCCCAGCAAGAAAGGACAAGCCAACCTTAACAAGTGATTCCGTTACCCGTAAATAAAAAGAAGGCAATCACAACATGCCTTAAGCTTCAGGGAGCCAAAAGCCATCTCTCGTCGGTGGGTGACTGATGGCTCGCGGGCTTTCCAGCACAAACTTGCCTGTGTCGTTTGTCACCTGCAAGGGGTAAGCCGCTCCTGAAGGCTTCTCTGTGCTGGTGTGTGTGCGTGCGTGCATGTAACTCATGGAATTTCAGCAAAGACGCATAAGAGGATTGTAGTCTTGGTTCAGCTAAAGACTTAGGATTCTGCATAATGTGTTAAGAGGAGCTTAGTGCAATCCTACTACTCTGCCACAGAAACCCTGAACAGCAGCCTGTCTGTTCTCACCTTTCCCCATCTGCTAGCCAGCTGTGGAAGAGCTGGCTTGCCCTGAGACTGTTTAAAGGAGCAGGTGCATAGGCAGAGGTTGGGATTCTGCATCTATCTTCTCCTGGGAGCAGATTTTTGTGCTCACTACAATAAATAGACACTATAAAGGACACCAGATACAAAACTTTCATAGTGTGGAGATTCACATTTTTACATAATCTGCAGTCCTCTGGGAGGTGTCTCACAAGAAAGGAGGCTTCACTGCTATGAAAAGGGAGTAGAGAGCCAGAAAAGACCAGTTTCGTGTCTCAGTGGCAGGAAATAATCTAAAAGTAAGGAATGGAGCTCTTGGCCAAAATCATGTCATCCAGGAGGACATTTGCTATTGTGGAATAAGTTACCATGGTTAAAGCCACACAGATAAGTGTGTGCTTGAAATGAGACCAGATGGCTGAGAATTAGAGCAAGGATGGCAAAGGCCAGGGAAAAGAGAACAGAAAGGCAAGATACTTGTAAATCAAACCTGAATGTCAGGCAATAGCTAGGTCAAAAGGTTGGGTGAGGGTGTTTCCTGCTACTCAGCTGCTGGGAAAGTTTGTTTTTTGACAGCTGAGCCAGAGCCACATGAATCCTTATTCTGAATGTCTCCGTGTTGTGTGCCCCATGTGCAAAGCAAAACTATTGTGCAACACTTTTTCCTAGGTTCTGTCAATCTTCTCCCTACATTCTGCTCAGATTATAATCACTCCATGCCATTGACAGTCTTGTTGCATGCTTAGGGTACAGTCCATATCCTCTCTGAAGCCTCCAGTCACTGCTTTCATAGACACAAAGAAATAAATAAATAGTAATGCAGGTTAGAGTTTCTGAAAGTTGGCTCCCTGGGCAGGATATTAGCACAATGCAGACTTCGGGGGGGAAAAACAAAGGGGAGGAAAAAACCTTATTAAAATATAGTTGGCTCACACATAGAGAAAAATAATAGTTTCATCTGAATGTGGGTGAGGCAGGGGAAGGAAGTGGACTGGAACATGAGCTGTTCCTATTCTGGAAGACAGCAGAATGCTAAAACAGCATTTCCATGCTCTGTATGCTGAAGAGTATCTGTGTAGAAAACTGGAAAAGTAAAATGGCAATAAGAGTAGATCAGTGATACAAAACAATCTCTGCTATTCATAACGAAGCAGCAACCAGGAGATGCATGTTATAATGTCTGCTGTAGATGAATATGGCAGAGAGTTGTCCATATAGGGAAGCTTTACATATCTATGAGGTTGTCTTCTAGGAAGCAGTGACTCTGAGGAGCTATGTTGGGTTACACAGGTAAGTCACTGGAAGCTGGCTTCAGGCAGAGAAAGCCTAACTTATCCCTCCTAGTAGATAATTAAGGAGATGTGGAGTAGCAAAAAAGAACATGATTTTCTCACTGGCATGGCACTGACAAAACATTTACCAGACGACCACATTTGAGAAGGAAGCAGAAAGACTGGGAGAGGTTCAGAAATGAGCTATCAGAATGAGATGCAATCTTTGAGATACTTGATAGCACAAGAAACTCTTCAGGATCCCACATAGTCTGTAAGAAGAAAGTTAAAGGCACTATGATGTTTTACTGATCTGCTAAGGAAGAATGCATCCAAGAGCAGGGAAACCTAATTCCCCACAAACAAAATGCTAATAAAGGCCAGGCCAGAAGACAAAAGCCATAAAATTCAAACTGGAAGTAGATGTGAGGTGTTTTTTCTCAAGATTTGAGGAAAGGAATGGCTGAAAGCATTTCCTGAGGGAAGTGGTGAATTTGTCATCACTTGGACTCTTTACATCCAATCGGGGATGATTACTAAAGTACATGGTCTAGTTTACCAGAATGGATTGGATTTGATAAGTAGTGGGGAAGAACAAAGCATCTGGACTGCCAGCTGGCCAGGCAGAGCTCCACATGTTGGGTTTTGCAAGTGATGTGATGAGACCAGCCTCTGTGGTCCTTGTGGTTGTAATAGTAAGATCTCATAATGCATTTTCCATCTGTGATTTGGAAAATGGTTTCATAAACAGCCAGTGAGGTAGGCTGACCCACTGTGACTGTGACCAGAGAGACTCCCTCCTCAGTGCCTGATCCAAGCTAAAACCTTTGTTGGCGATGCCTAATGACCACATTTCTTCTGAGGAGACAGATAATGAGAAATGGCCTTGATGGGATTTCTCCACAATGACCAAGCAGCATAAAGTTTGGCATGCAGGCAATGCTGAAGACGGAACTGGAGTCTCAATAGAGTTTTCCTTGCATCTTCCTGCACTGATTTCATCATCCATGTGCTATCTTTCTTATGACAGATTGACATGGACTGTGCAGGGGGAAGCACTGATCTCTTGTATCCTTCAAGACGATGACTCAGATCTTAGAGTGCATTTTACTGGAGCCAGCATTAGGTGTAGAAAATTGGATGTATAAACAATAACTATCATCACTTTCAGGGTGTGCCTACTGAAGAGTCAGGTCCAATCAGGAAACTTCAAGGAGACAAGAAGATCTTATGGTTAAGCAACAGTAATGGAGAGTGCCATACTTTGCTTCAACTCTGAGCTTTGCCATTAATTCTCTTTGATCATGTGCATGTCTTCTTCCAATCCTGCACTTCTATAGCAATGACAAGAACTATACTTCAAGTCTCCTGCCCGCTGCTTTACAGATTCCCAAGTCCAGAGGCTGTCTCTCTTCATGTCTGCTTGTGTAATGTGTGTGTGTG
>JBAFWW010046203.1:17311-35286 GCA_036873685.1 Agapornis canus | reverse complement strand
ACCCTGTGCCAGTGCCTCAGCACCCTCACAGGGAAGAGCTTCTGCCTAAGAGCTCTGCTCAGTCTCCCCTGTGGCAGGTTCAAGCCATTCCCCCTGTCCTGTCCCTACAGGCCTTTGGCCAAAGCCCCTCTCCGGGTTTCTTGTAGGTCTTGTTAAGCATGTGGAGCCCTTACTCCACCTTTAAAAATGAGAGAAAACTTTTGCTCTATGGCTGTGTCCCATCTAACTGCAGTGCTTCCATGGAAACCTGGAAGCAGGGTGAAGAGCTGCATATCCTGTACCTGCTGCTGTTGCTTGTGCTGCCTGTAAAGAAGCTTTCTCATCTCGGGCTGTTTCAAAGCTTGGAGGTTACAAGTGTGAAGGATAAGTCCCTGACTTATTTACGTCGCAAAAGATCTTTGTGTTTTCAATAATAACTCTCAATATGACGGAAGGAGGTGTGTGGTTTCTGTAATGATTCTCTCTCTGCCTATTTCTCTGGTCATTCTCTTCTGTATTCTAGGGAAAAAATACTTTGAAAAATAATGACAATGTCTCTCAGAAAATAATGAGTTCCCTCCAGTTAGCTGCAGGATTGTTTACTGCCATAGCTGAATAATAACAGCACATCAAAGACAACTGCTGTAATTAAAAGATTTGTGAACATAGGTTAACAAATTAATGCATCAGAATGTGCAATTGTCTAATTAGAACAAAAATGCTAGTTCCACGTAAAAGACCAACAAGAAGAAATTATAAGGGGGAAAATAAGATAGACAACAGCACTGATAGCACAGAACATTGGCAAAGATGCTATCTGTAACTTTATCAATAGGTCCCCAGGGGTACTAGCGTTTTTGTGGATTAATTTACTGACAGATCTATTGTGCTGTATGAATCCCATGAGCTGGTGGAGGACTGCCATGAAAAGACTCTAGATTTGTCATTAAATGTTTTAAAGCATTTTTCATTCCTTTAGCACCCAGAACACCAAAGAGCAGCAGACAGCATTGCTGAGCACGCCCATGGGAGCTTAGCAATCAGGTGTAATGGGAGAAGTACGAGGTTCCCACTTTCACCAGTGGGCATTGAGGCAGAGTTGGGGAAATCCTGCTATCAGGTCAAAGCTAAAGGCAAAAGTCCTCTTGAGTTTAGTGGGTTGAGAATTTCATTTGGAGAGATGAAGACCAGTGTTTCCCTACAATGTGGGACAGATGGCGAAAGAGTTTGGCTTTGATTCAAGTACCAGGGGAAACTCTCATGGTTGCAAGAGAGACCAGTGCATCGATGTGCTGTCCAGGCAGCACAGCTCTCTCACCAGCATGAATATTACTGAGTGCTGAGTTCTCTGAAGGATCTGGCTTTGGGATTCAGCTCTCTGTGCAGGGTCTGGGTTTGAAAACAATCCCTGTGTTTCTCTGCCCTCCGTGTGCTTTGCTGATGGTCCATCAGGGAACCTGTGGCAGAGCACATGATCAGAGCCAGATGCTGAGCACTCCTATTCAGTTGTTTTACCTCCACGAGAGAAAGGGCTCTGCATGATCCTGGGTGCACAGTTGAGAGCTCTACAGGTTGCTGTACACCCAGCAGAGCATCAAACAGGTCCAGGTCAGGGGATTCAGACCACCACAGGGCTCCTCAGCCCAGTCAGGGCCATGCAGAACTGCAGATCACTGAGCATGCAAAGAAACATGTGTTCTCATCTGAGAGCAAATGCTCTCTAGAGGCTTGATAAATTGCACAAGGACAAGACTATTGGAGTGGTAGCTGCCCTAAGTAGATCTCAGGAGCAACTTGAGTCACACTGGAGGGAAAGGAAAGGGTGCACATGGTTAGAAAAGCAACTGTCATTTATCATCTTTATTCTCAGTAATGACTCTGCAAGCCTCCACTCTGTCTTCAGGAAAGAACATACAGCCAACTTGTGCATGAGTTAATAGTAGGGTTTGGGCATGCAATCTTCTGCATTACACCTCTTCTACCTAATGTACCAGATGAGCTTCATTAGCTCATCACTGCTGCTGGCTGCCTCCCTTTACTCTGACAGCAGCCAGAGAGTAGAACATGACAAATACTCCAGCAGTGATTGACCTTGGTGGAAGGAGTGGAATGTTTTGTTTCCTTCAGGTTCAGCTGTTTGGGTGACTCAGAAATCAGAGCACAGCTCAAACCCCTGTGAAACTCTTCTTCAAGCAGGGCTATGCCTGGTGTTCCCTTTCTGTGCTTCAGGCTTTTTAATGGAGGCAGGGCACCTTGTAACCCTTCTGCAGGATGGAGCTAAAAAGCGTTACCTGTAAGCATGAGAAAACTGAGCATCAGGCTCTCTGCAGAGGGCCCTGCAGCTGCTCTTAGCATCTGTCAGAGCAGTAAGCATCCTTCATGAGTGCTTTGAAGGTAAGTTTGTCTTGAAGCCAGTAATGTTTAGAAAATGCAGGTATTAATAATCAAGGATAGTTAAGTGTTTTGTTTATGTCTCTTTGTATTTATATGTATGAGCTGTAGTATGTTTTGTTACTGCTTTGAGAAAACCAATTCTAAATAGCTGGGAGGGTAGTTTTCTCAAAGCTATTTTAAATGGAAAAGCACACCTTTCTGAGAAAACAAGGGTATTTTCCTGAGTTTCCCCATTCTTCCAGTGAAGCCTGAACAGGACAAGGGCTGGGGAACATGCAAATCTGTCAGAAGGCATACGGCATTGTGTTGTCTCAATAGGGCTTCTTTGTTTCCTCTTGATTTGGGAAATAGTTGTTAATCACTGCCTAATTTTAATTTTAAATAGGCCATATTTGTAGGACTCAGTTGCATAAGAAATTAAAACACAGCAATTGAACTTTGTGCAACAGTTCTGGGTAACAATCGGAACCATAGCAATGAACACAAACACGTGAGTGTTTACAAGATCAGAGCCTTAAAAAGATTAATGAGCAATAAATATATTAGATCTCTAATAATCTGAGTGAATTTAAATCTTCATTTATGGTTCATAAGATTTTTCTGCTGGTCAGTTTAATGCATGGAACCTTGTGTCATCCGTAATAGAGCTCACTCTAGTGCCTGTTACTCGTTGTTTCTGCTACTCGGAGCTCAGCACCCTTCTGATGCACTTGCTGCTAGCAGAGAGCACAGGTAGGGGTTGGGGTCACTGAAATTGTGTCTGCCAAAGGAATAGTCAGAGTTGTTTAGGGAGATCTGTGGCTTAATCCAGTGGAATACCATTTGTTTGTGTCCCATCTGATTTGAGGAGTTACATCCTTTGTGAACTGATGCTGGTATGTGAGTAAACAAGGAAACTTGCACAGGACATTCATAAGACAAAAAAATCTTGATGTTGTGGCAAACTGGGTTTTGTTGGGTTTTTTGTGGGCCATGTGCTACCGATCAAAGGTGATTTATCCTTTCCCACCTCCTTCAGCTTTTAGAATGTTTCATGGAAATTTCTCAGTGAAGCAAATTAAGAGACTATGGTACATCTATTAGCACAAATCAGCTTCCTGTAAGCTGAGAGACAGCTTGAGCAGCAGAAAGATTGACAGAGCAAGATTCAAACAAGTCTCTCTCTAAGCATAGGCACACCCTTGGCAAGGGTCCTGCTTGGTAAAAACCTTGTCATAAACAGCACAAAGCTTGTTGGTTTGTATCCCTCTGTGGTTTATAGAGCCTTTAAAGGGAGTGACAGGATCCCCAAATCCTTGAGCATTCTTCCATATAACCAAGTAGAAGTGTGAAAACAGGGGCTGACTTTAATTACCCATGATGAGGACACTGAAGTTACGCAAGTTTCATGAAAATGAGGGGAGTATAAAGGAGACAGGGCCCTGGTTTAAGTCCCTCCTTATAGGTATTGGGAAATACACGTGGAAAAGAAAGGTTTGGAAATCCAATTTCATTATTTCTGCTGCTGAGGCTTCTGGGGTTTTTGTATAGGTCAAAGCTCTTCATAATCCAGAAGCTGATATTAAAATGCTTCTTTAGGCTGAATCTGGAGGGGGATAAAAGGCGGAGTCTACCCAGACCCTTCACAGTTAATGGGTAACTCAGCACGGAAATCTCTGCCTCAAACACGTAACCTGATTTCCAGGGGCTTTGTGAGCCCGTATGTTTTGATGGGTGCTCAGTACTTTTGGTGCCTTTCAATTTCTAAATACGGATTTGTGAAGCCTAATTTTAACCACACACTTTTGGAAAGTGTTGGCAATAGTTTAAAGAGACTGTCTAGACCAGCACGCCTTGCTGCAGCAGATTGCTCCGGGTGATTTATATATTCCTGGTGCTTGCAGTCTCTGATGCCTTTTCAGTGTCTTACAGCTGTTGCATTTATGCAGCACTCTTTATCTTGACCTTAGCCCTCGGATTTCTCAGCTATTCTACTCTCTTAACATCTGGGCCTGAAAGGTCACTAATTTACCTTATGTTTCCCTGCTGTGGGTGCCATTGGGTTGAGTGGGTACGTTTTGAAAACTAACACTCTGTTGGTGGGCTGCCTTTGCAAAGGTCTTTCTCCCTTCGGCATTATTGTTTTACCTTCTCCCACTGCAGCAGCTCTAAGTCATCAAACATCTGCCCTCGAGAGCATTGGAGAGTACTTGTTGGATCCTTATGTGTTAAAGCAGCGCACCAGGTATCCAGTGTGCTGATACTAAATTGCTTTTGCAGCCTGTTTGGAGAACAAGGAAGGGAGCTTTATTTGTCCTAACACCCTTTTAATGCTTCTCAAAAGACTATAATAAACATCTTCTGGACTGTAAAAGATATCTAGAGGTTAGGGTAAATTATGAAATACTGGCATACCTAATAAAAAGTCTATCTCAGTTGTTTAATGTTCAGTGAAATGTTAGGTGATGTGAAACCAGACCTGGCTTCACTTCAAGCCTGGGTCAGTAATGTCACTTGGGGAAATTATGAGAACTTCTATTAACTTTGTACTGGCAGATCTCCCAATCTATTTCACATCTATACATTTTTAGCACCCACAAGCAATACAAAGTGTCATTTCTCACATCCCAGAGCCAGACTGTATTGCAGGGCCCCTCTGCATACAGGAGGATACTTCAGGAATTAACAGGTCAGATCTCTCATTGATTTCAATAAAAGAGCTGTTTGTGGCAAGTTTCTTGATTATAGGAACTGATGACTGCTTTGGGCTTCCTGTCAAAGCCAGCACAGCAGGACACAGCTTGAAAGTGTGGGGGAAAGAGCGCTAGAGTATTAAATCAGACAGACTTTAGACATCTAGGCCCAAATTCAGACTCATTTTTGAAGTCACTGAGACCCTGGTACACCACACTACCCCTGAAATGGGAGCCTCAGAGGGAACCAAGGCAGTCAAAATGCTGTGTAAGGGGGACAGTCACAGAACTTTTAAGCTGTTATCTCAGATACTCTCTTTACCTTCTCCATAAAAGAAACCTTATCCTCCTGCCCATTCCCCTTTCCAAACTCTCTGACAACTCATTCTGGAGCTTGAACTACTTTGTCTGGAAAGGACTTTCCACTAGAGCCTGAGAATTGGAGCAGACTTTAAAGTGCCTGGTAGTATTTTCAGACAAGAGGTATTTGGCAAGTGCTTAATGTCATGCTTGCCTGGAACTGCTCTGCTCTTTAATTAACTCTGTAAAAATCCTCTGGTTACTTCGTTTTATTTGCTTAAACCACTACAGAAAGAGAAACGCACAGAAACCCGATTAATAAATCCATAGAAAGGTACTGTTGTTCGCTGTGATGCAGCCCAGCGCCAAGTTCCCTGTACATAATTCAAGCCCCTGGCAACAAAGGCGTTTGTGAAAGTCCCCTGTTTTGACACAAACATAAAGGTGGAGCATCCTCCGCGTGAAACGCAGGCGGTGGTTTCTCAGCTCATCTTCTCCAAGAAGCCTTGAGGTGGGTATGAATAATTTAAGTTCAAAGCAGTGTCCAGGATTTCTCAGGCTCTACACACATAGAGCCTCCTGGGATGTCTGTACTACAGAGCCTGACCCGTGACTGCTTCGCTGGGAATACAAGTCCCTACAGCCCGAGGTGGGAAGCTGCAGCTGAGCTTTTAACTCTGGAGGCCCCGGTGCTCCAGCCTAAGTGGTTACAGCAGCAGCAAAGATAATGACAGTGACTGTTTCATTACAGGCAGGGTTTCACCCCTAAGTCTCAATAAGCAAGTGATCCGTGACTACATCAATCGCACTGAAACGTGACTGAGTGCTCGTGCTGATGGAAGTGTGGAGAAACCCCCATCCCTGCTGCAGCAGCTCCTTCCTGGCCAAAGCAGAGCAGGGGCAGTGGCAGTGGCAGCACCTCCTGCTGTGCCATTCTGGAGAACCATAATGCACAAAGAGGGGAAATATTTCCTTACTTTGCTAAACTGATGTTCTGGCATTTAGCTTTAAGTATCTTCTATTCCTCTCAGTATCTGACCTTTCCCTTTCTCATACAGCTATTACTCTACTCAGCTAGCAAAAAGCAACAAGCAGCCATTACCAGCCTCATCTCGCCAGTCCTGACCATTAGTGTTAATCACCTCCTCCTCCAGCCCTCCTCTCTCCTGGTCCAACTCCCCTGCATCTTCTCTTGGTGACAAGCAGTCGGCACACAATGGGAGCCAGTGCAGGGTGAAGTAAGCAATGATCCAGCAGCACCACAATAACAGGCCAGTTGTTTCCAGCTGCTCGTGTGACTGTACTTGTCTCTGGCAGGATGCAAAAGAGCTGGGATTAAAACAGGAGGCCTAGGACCGTACATCATCTTGCTGTAATTTCCCCCAGGACTAATGTGGTGACTGCAGCAAGATGCACTAGTGGTGGCACATTAGCACTGCCACAGGTATCCATCTCACAGAACATTCCTAATGCTGGCCATTTATCCAGCACTGCATGCAGGGGATGCATAGCACTGCTCCATTGGCCAGGGAAGGCATGCCTAGGCCAGCTGGAGCTCAGGAGTGGGAATGATGGCAGTGGACTTTGTGGTGCATGAAGAGTTCATTTAAAAATGGACAGAAAAAGGAGAGGGGGAGGAAAAGGGGAAGATAAAAGATGCTAAACTGAAGGTAGCAGATAAGAGGGGTGATAAAACAGAGAAGGAAGTTGGAACTAAGTATAGAAAGGCATGCATCAGGAATGTAAATGAGGGGCTGGACTAGATGGAAACCTTTATCTGGACTTTATCTGGAGATTGATAAAAGGGAGATTAAAACAGAAGTTGAAAGGCAAATGTGTGTTGAAGAAACAGGGAGCTGCAGGGAGAGAAGACAGCACGCTCTGACCAACTTCACCGTCAGCAATGTGAATTTTCCATGTGAAGAAAAGGAGATGAGCAAAGATGAGGCTTTTAATGGGGCTGGAAATGACCAAGGAGTATAGGTGTGAGAGCAGCAGCAGAAAACAGGCATGGACAGCTCTGCTGGAAAGCAAAGGCAATTTTGTCTTGTAACCATGCGTTCACTCAGGCTTGACAAAGAAAGAAGAGGGAAAATACATTCCTGTTCTGAAAATTCATATGTACGTAAATGACGCAGCGAACTTCACAGCGTGCATTTCATTGTGCCCAGGTCTGGCTGCCAGCTTGCCTGCCGGCTTCTTGCTAAGCTTGGGCTCTGTGTAACTGTGAGTAATGCCTCTTCACTCCCAGCCTTTGCATCTCCTACCTTAGGGGATGGTCATCTCTTGGGGATACATTGCTGCATGTGTAACGTGCACATAATCCCTCTGTAGTGGCAGTGTCCTGAAGGTGGGGTAAGACTGGAGATGGCACTGGTGTTTTGTGTAAGCTTGGCTCCAGTCCAGCAAAGCTAAGATGGCTTTTGTACTTTTAAACGTAATTTTACCACTGTGTGACACGTTGCAGATATGAAGCTTTCTTGGGAGATGAGGTAATGAACTCATGTGGGAGCTAATGAAGGTCGTCATGAGAGAGCAGTATGAATGCTGCCTACCGCTGGGAGACTTCTCCCAGGGAGCCCTCAGACTTCAGCACTTTCCAGTCTAAATAAGATATATACTTTCCTGACCTTGTCTTCTCCAGTGTAAACGAAGAGCAGGATGTACTTAGAATTAAGATAAATAAGGCCTTACCCAAATAAAACACTAGTCTGCAGAAAGAAACCTCCTCCAAGGAAGAGAGTGAGTGGAAGCAGAAACTGATGCTACTCTAGTAAGAAAAACCTTAAATGTTCTAGAGATGAGGGCATTTATAATAGCTGGTGCAGAGTACAGTAGTAATAAATGCACCTTCATGTGGAAGATGCTATTATAAGATCTTGTGCGTTTTGCTAAGTTATGAAAGAAATAGCATTTAATTTCTCTACTTGAACTTGATTCTTAAGGGTACTATGGGTTATTTTTATCCCTAGATGTAGACAAGTGCAGCTAATCTGTGAGGAATAGCTATAACACCACAGCATTCTGAAAAAATTACTAGAAACCTGCTTCAGTCATAGAATCACAGAAGAGATCTTTAAGATCATCAAATGCAATTGTTCGCACAAGGCTGTCGAGGCCACCACTGACCCATGTCACTGAGGGTCTCATCTATATTGTTGTGAACACTTCCAGGGACGGTGACTCCACCACTGCCCTGGGCAGCCTGTTCCAATGCCTGAGCCCCCTTTAGGGTAGAAATTGTTCCTAATATCCAGTCTAAACCGTCCCTGGTGCAGCTTGAGGATGTTTCATCTTGTCCTGTCACTTGTTGCTTGGGAGCAGAGACCAGCCACCTCCTGGCTCCATCCTTCTGCCAGGCAGCTGTAGAGAGCGATAAGGTCTCCCTAAGCATCCTCTTCTCCAGACTAAATCCCCCAGTTCCCTCAGCCACTCCTCATCACACTCCAGGCCCTTCTCTGGACCTGCTCCAGCACCTCTATGTCTCTCCTGTAGTGAGGGGCCCAGAACTGAATATATGATTAAGGTATGGTCAAGGATTCTATCTAACAGGAAAGATGTTAATCAAAGCATCTTTCAAATTTTACTAACAGAAAGGTAGGAGACCAGGAGCAGCTGAGAGTTGAAGGGAAGCAGCAATCAAGGAATGGTTGCATGAGACGGTTCTCCAGAAGATTCAGTATCAGATTCATTATAGTAACAGCCAGAAGAATGTATCTCCTGTGTTTTTCAGAAACCACTCTCCTAAAAATTTTGTTAGTTTCTGTTGCAAGATTTTTAATTTGGAAAAATATGCTTTCCACATACAACAGAAAAGAATCCCACCCTTTCCCTCAGCTCCGACTGTGCACTGTCCTTACATTTGACATAGCTCAGAGGCAACCAACTGGCTTCTCAGACTATGTGCTCACACCTCTAATGTTTAATAACACAGAATAACACAGCTTGTCTTAATTACTCAGACAAGCAGTAACAGACATATCTTGCCAGTTCTGCTAGGAACTCTTTTATTCCTGTGAGCTTGCAAAGGGTGGTGGAGTGAGGGAGACTCATCCCTGTGTTGCCAGAAGTTGTGCCCTGTGTTCTCCTGGGGGAAATGACTATGAAATACTAGGCAATTGTGTCATGGCTCAGATCCCAGGCAGCTGATATTGTACCTTAACCAAAGTCTCACATGCCCTCACTTCAGCCTGCACACCTCTGGAATGCTTCTTTAGTAACAAAAAGACCTCAGTCAAGTTTCTGAGTGGTAAGGGGCAATGGCTCCAATCTGGGTTGGGACTGCAGGTTCACGATATTTTCTTTACGAAGGGGTGAGCCCTGGTACAGGACACCAGAGCAGAGTCAGAAGTGTCATATTTGGGTGCTTCCAAATGCAGCCAGGTGAAGCCACAGGTCCCTTATACACAGCTCTACTCAGCTTCCCTGTGTAGCTGCACAGGGTATATTTCATACAAGAGAGTAACGACCATGGATTTGTCTAGGTTGAAAAAAATGCTTCTCAGTGGTTTCAGGTGATATGATGAGAGGCAACAGGCATAAATGAAAACAGAGGCAGTTTCACCTGAACATGTGGGTGACTGAGCATTGGAACAGGTTGTGCAGAGACATTGTGGAGTTTCCTTCCCTGGAGACACACAAGAGCTGTTTGGACAAAACACTGACTAATGTGCTCTAGGTGACCCTGCTCAAGGGACAGTTGGACTATATGACCTCCAGTGGTCCCTTCCAGCCTCAGCCTTCTGTGATTCTGTGGGAATGGCCTTAAAATGACCTTAGGTTAGCATCAGAGTCCAACCACTAACCCAGCACTGCCAAGACTACCACTAAACCATATCCCTGAGCAGCACATCTACACATCTTCTAAATATCCCCAGGGATGGTGACTCCACCACTGCCCTAGGCAGCATGTTCCAACACTTGACAACCCTTTTCAGTGAAGAAATTGTTCCTAACCTCCAGTCTAAGCTAAGGTGCAGCTTGAGGCCATTTCCTCTTGTCCTATCACTTATTAATTGGGAGAAGAGACCAACCTTCCAGGAGAAAGCCAGAACCAGCCAGAAAAAAACTGTGATATCACAGCAGCCAAATCTCTTCCCACCTACCTACACTCAAATTGTCACTTTCCTCTTCTGGTGGGAGCACCTCAGTGTGCCTTAACCGACAGCGGCTCACTGCCTGTATGCCAAAGCTTAGGACTGGGTGTGTAAGGAGGAACTCTGAGATGGAGCTGAAGTAAGCTTTTCCCTCCTCTTGGTTCTGCATCAGCTCCATCACATACAAAACCTGGAAGAATCAGAAACAGGAAGTCACTGGACTTTCAGAGCAGACCATGCATGCATGTGTGTGGACTACAAAGCCTAGCATCTGAACTAAAGTTGGAACAATGGAAATAACATGAAGAATAAA
Organism: Agapornis canus; assembly: GCA_036873685.1. Lineage (NCBI taxonomy): Eukaryota > Metazoa > Chordata > Aves > Psittaciformes > Psittacidae > Agapornis > Agapornis canus. The sequence goes on along the minus strand of JBAFWW010046203.1, from coordinate 24,532 downwards.
GCCTGTGCCATTTAAACCAGAAACAGAACACCCAAAGGAACTTCAACAAGCACACTAATGAGTCAATGCTGATCAGGGACTCAATCCTACTGTGACATACACAGGTTTCCCCAAATGAGAGCTTTACTACAGAGTAAGAAATAACCTAAAGGCTCCTCAGGATTAATCAGCTAAATTTTTACCATTTGCCATCTTACACTGAAATAGCTGAGGACAGCCTCTGCATTTTTAGCTGTTAATGTACAATTCCTAGACCTAAGCAGCAGAACCAATCACACAGCAGGCCATTTCTCCTTCTGTTGCCATTACCCCCCAGCCAGCAATAGAATGAACCACCTACTTTTCTTTGCACATCACTCAGTATCAGATATTCAGCTGAGAGGTCCAGGCAGACTTTCAGGCTGGGAAGAATACTCATGGAGCTGAAGATGTCAGGAGAAAAGCTAGATCCACAAATAAAAGGGGATGGAGGGTGGTGCAGAAAGGAAGGTAGGTTAGCACAACCAGAACAACTTCAAACAAACAAAGAAATATCTTAAGGAGTTTAGAGCCACGTTACAGTGCAACCACCCACTAGAACAAGGCCAACGCTGCTAAAATCAGTGCTGACTTCAGCTAAGAGGGAGATCACACAATAGGATCTAGTTAAGGATTTTGAACATTTAAATCAAAAACGACAGCTTGTCTTTACTTAACATGTTCCACAAACAAAAACAACCCATCTACATGCTTTGGACCTTCTTTAGTAAAAGGTGGAAAAAGCAGCACTCGACTGAATGCCATATTCTTCTCACTTTAGAAGGGCAATTCAGAAGTGGCCTTAAGTGTGCCTGTGATCAGAGAGGCCATAATCCACCATCAGAAAAGAGAAAGCAGGGAACATAAGTTGAGTGAAAGAATGGACTAAAGCAAAATTTGAACTTCTGGATGTATACAGTTCAGCAAATAAGACTTGTATGATTGATTAAGGTCTGCCAACATAGCAGCTTCCAATTACTTAAATCAGAAAAAGCAGTACTGGGAAAAGATCCTAGATTGGTTATTGAATCGCTAATATTTTTACAGAAGCACTCAAAGTGTGCAATTTTGGCATGCTTCTTCTTATGCTACAGGTCTATGCTCTGCAGAACAAAGCAAAGACAACCACTCTTGGTAACACCAAAGAGACTGTACAGAAGGATCAACTTCTGCAGCCTTGACAAAGGTCAACCTGACACCACCACCAACCTGAACCTCAATCTGCTACCACCCTGACTGCCATCTCTCCTATCTGTTGAAAGCTAAGGAGAAGGCTCTAACTGGGGCTAGAGAAGACTACATTGGGGATCCAGGATCACCTCTACAGAGTAAATATACCTGGAAATTGAGAGCTTTGTTGTGATCCACTGCTCAAAGTAAATCCAGCCCTTCAGGGAATCAGCACATCAACACCTACCGAACAGTTTGCAGACAGGTCCAAGACACAGTGCACCACATCTTCAGTTCTCTATTCTGATCTGCTCCTGTGATGAGAAATCTCCAGAAGGGAACCCTGCAGGCAACACAGAATTAAGTTCTCTTAAAGAAAGTCTGGTCCTTCCCTTAAGGACATTTCACAAAAGAGCTTCTCATAAGCCACCCATAGCTGATTGTGCCCCACCGTGTCTTAAAGTTCACAGAAAGCTTCTGCTTCTGAGGGACAACTACAGCTCTCAAGAACATTAAGGCCACAGCTGCCTACTGAATGAAAATTAAACACACACACACACACACACACACACACAAAACCAACCAACCTTCCCCTCCCCCCCAAAAAACCACAACCCCACCATAAACCCAAAAAACAACCCAAAAACCCCAAACACAAACACAAGCCCTAAAGAAACAAATCTGCAAACCTATTTCTTAATCAACTGCAGTTGAGATTCAGAGGATAACAGACCAATTTGAACTGATCATATCATAAACCTGAAAGGGCTCATTAATTTACAGTTTTTGTTGCTTTCATGGAACATTTAGGCTGTGCTTCACCATCACCAGAAAACTGATTACAAAGAGGACAAGACTTGCTTCTGACACAAGGCTAAATTTTTATGAGTACTGTGCAGTTACAAGGAATTCTCCAAAGGCAGAGTTAGAAGACACTACTAAACTTTGATACTCCGAAGTACAGGACTGGGGACTTACTCTGGGTCTTGCTTTTTATGATTGTCACAAAACAGCAGGCAGGAAAGAGGCCTACCATCATGGGGTTTCCACTCATGAAGACACCTAGCAGAGAATCAGAGAAAACAGCAAAGTGTGCAGTGAGTGGTAAGCAAGAAAGATAATATGTGGGCATTGAACACACTACTCCTTGTCCAAAACCTGCATTTGAGTCAGCAGCTACCAAGAGTTATCAACTTGTAGGTGTGCACAGCCTTATAAAACAAGAAGATCACAACCCATGCAGACAGAATTGTGACCAATAAATAAATGTTGCCATTTGGTTTGGTGTCTTAACAAAAGTACAACAGATGAAAGGACTCAACATTGAGAAGAACAGCTCAGAGAACCTTTCTGCATTTACAGGGACAATGCAGGAGAGTTTGCCTACAGGCTGTCAAAAGCACAGAACTCCTGTTGCCAGACACAGCTCCTTGCTTTTTCCAGAAGCTCACCAAAACTTGTGGGATATTTCACGATATAACTCTTTAGCATCAAAATACTTTACAAACACCCTGTAAAGTAAGCTCACCCTATATCTTTATAGCGTGCCGAGAATGACCACTGCAAGTGACTCTATAACAAGGAAATTCTCACAGAGAAAATGCTGCTCTCTGTTCCAAGATCCTTTATTTTCTAATTCTCCAGTTACCTTGGCTCATCTTGACCCTCAATGTAGATCTGCCAGAATTTGACAAAACCATCATGGCTTGCTGTGGCTAGCACAGTTCCATCTGGAGAAAGTGCTCCCTCACTCAGGCACTACACAAGAGGGAAAAAGAGACACAGAAAATCATGTTATAGCATTTTTATTTCAAAGGAAGACACCTAGAGTGTCTCTTCAAACAGGAATCTGACTAACAGTTCAATAATACAGGTCAGAGTGATTTCTGACAGACATGTCACCAGGCAGCTTAACTCTTCACAGAACTGTGAGGACTTCATTGTGTTGTTTGTTTTGGTAATAATTAACAATTATGTTTTCCAGACAGCAAATTTAAGTACAATGGATTGTGCTACTCCTGTTCCCACTGTTATTCATATTATGAACACTTCGGTTTGGGATCTTCTGGCTTTTAACCATCATTGTAATTTCATAATCATTGTTTTATTTAAGTGATACAATTACTCTGTCATCATCCTGTTCGAGAAGTGAAATTGGGCTGTCTCCAGTTGTTTCTTTTATATTCAAAATACCACCTTACTGGAGAATCAGCTGCAGTCCTGGTGTACTGTATTCACAGACAGAACTGTAGCCTTTGGGAAATCATAGAATAAAGATGACACTGGGCTTAATTTTCTCTTCTCACCTAGCAGTGAACCACAGCAGTGTTAAGTGTTTCATATACTAGGAGGTATGACAAAATAGTTGAAGTACAGCCCAGGTTGTCAAACAGGCTCTTGGAAATACAGATTACTTTTATCAAAAGTTATTTTCAAAGCAAATGACTACTCATTCACCTTTGCTCTTTAAACAAAAGCTACATACCAATATTATGTGTACAGTGTACACAGCTAGCAGATTGTGGTGAGTATGGATGGGTAAGAAACTGGATTTTTTTACAGCCAAGTGTCCTAAGAACTGCAGCTCCTGAGATACTATAACCCAGAGAAAACCTGACTGACCACCTCTGACCTGTAGCAGTCATCTACAGGATGACAGTAAAGAAAACAAAATAGGTTCATACTGTGCTGTGGCCTTTCACTACGATGAAGCCTTCTTTGATATTAGGCACTTCCACTGGCCAGGAGCTGTTGTTCATTCTGATAATGTCCAAGTCCCATACCTCTGCCTGGAAAACAAACATGTAGGCACATAAGTTTATTTCTACAACTACTGGAGAATTTCTTATATGCTTATTTTATATCCTGATATATCAGCCCAATAAAAAATATGTGACATAAACCTGCTTCTTCCCAGCTGATTTGGCCATTAGATGCTTCCCTGGCACCTAGCTGTACATACATACAGGGAACTGCTTGTGTCAGCTGTAGCTGCTGCTCAACAAACCCCTCCCCTAGGTACTGGCTCAGCCTGAACAGATGAGAGATGCCTCTGACCCTCTGCATTGTTTTTAGTGGTCCTTGCTATCCAATGTTCAGCAGAAGTTACCACTATCTACCCTACTGAGGCCCAGAAAAAGATCAGTATGGCCTCTCCTCAGGAGAGAGGAATCCCACATCTCATATTAAAGCAGGATCCACAGTATGGATTAGACAAGAGCCTTTACAACTCTAGCTGTATCACCTCTTTCCTTCAACATATTCTCTCCCTCTAAGGATAATAAGGGATAACATTTCAAGTAGGTTTTCTTACCCTGTCCTCATGCAGCAATGCCAACGTCTGACTTCCCTCTTCACCATTCTCCTCATTATCATCTGGGATGAAAGGGCACCAGATGATTCTTCGAGAGGTATTCAGTGGGGTGTTGTCAGGCCGCTTGATGTTAACCAGGATCTCCTCTCTGATCACCACGGTTAAGGAACATAATGTGCTGGCTGTGTTACTAATGCTCAGCAGTAACCTATATGGGTTTCATCCTCTGTTAAATACTATTAAACCTCAAGAGTTTTTTGATCACTGCAATTCAGAAAGAAAGCAGGCAAAAAGATTCTGCCAAGAAAGCAGACAAGCTGGTGTTTCTTCACTGGCAGGAGAGATTAAGCTTACAAAACTTAACAGATTCTCACCATTTTCCCTTGCAGCCTGCAGACAGGGACAGGATAAGCACAACAGGCACAAAATATGAATGCGCAATCTGCACAACTGCCGATTGACAGAATAAATGAGTGCAGCTAGCATCACACCACTACCACAGAAAGATAGCAAAGCTTCAACATTACACAGGCTGAGCACTCTAGCCCACCCCTCCAGATCAGATCTTATACTGCAACCACCCTTGGTCCTCTTGCTTTTGAAATTATGACACACAATTAAAAATAAGAAGTTATAACCTATGCTGACATATCTCACAGACTGACATGCTTCCCAGAAGGACTGGGCAGTTCCTCCTAGCTATGAAATTATTTAGGGCAATGAATCAAACACAGAAAATAAATTTCACAACCACCAATGAAGGATGACAGATCTGGAAAAAAGACAGTGAGTGGAAATACACATACTTAAATACACTTCCTCTGAAAAGCAACTACGGAAAAGAGATAGAATTGTACAAACATGAGTAAAAAAAACTGTCACAGTTGAGGTGACACTGTCCATGTGTAAGGCCAGCTTCTACAGACTGACATTTCTCACCAACTACTTTTGTCTGGACCAGAAGGAGCACCGAGGTGCACTCACAGAATTTCAAGCTGGGTGCAATTTCAGATGATGACTGCACCAAATACAGGCACAGGGTGACTGATTCGATACTCTGGAAAGGGCAATACTATCAACATTTCCTCTACAAGCTGCTCTTCTGGAAAGGCTACAAAAGAAATTTCAATTTTGATGTTGCATTCATATCTACCCATTACCCAAAGACTGAAATGAGGTCTACTTTGACAAGATACTGGATTTTTTCTTTATCCATGGTCAGGCGCCAGACAAAAAGGTTGCCAGCCTCATCCAGGCACCCCAGTTGGTTGGAGTTAAGATGAGCAAAAGCCAGATCAGCCACACCACCTGTGAATCCTTTCAGCAAGGTCCTCTCAGCAGCACTGATGCTCAGGACCCGCACCATAGCGGAGCCATTGCTGGCAGCTGCAGGAAAGAGGGAGAAGTCACCATTTATCCATGCAGTTTCCCTCCAGGATTGCCGATTCTTTCAGCCCCCATCCTGCCATCAGCTGTGCCTGGCAGCACTCTGAAAACCCATAACAATAGGTACCATGCTAACAAGGCCTTTCAAGACAGGCACAAATATTCAGTGCATACTTCCTCTGTTGTGCAGAAGATTGCAGGGGCAGCAACAGGAGGGATTTTGACTACCTTGCAAGGGGCATCTTAATTCTCCACCTCATCTGCTTCTAAAGCACTGCAAGTTCTAAGTTGTTCTACTTAAAAAGAAGGAATAGAAATGGATTTCTCATGATTCCAAGGATTATTCTCACAAAGATGCCTTCATTGAATGTAAGGCTTAAATCATGTTTGTGAGCTCATGATAAAGCTACCAAACATCCAAGGCTGACCTTCAGTGGCAGTGAATTAAGTTTAATTGAAATTTAATTTTCAGTAACTGGAAAAAAGGAGTCACTGAGACACAGTTAGCTCAAATACATGTTTTTTAAGAGGAATGTAAAAGGCACAAACACTGACCTACCAAAAAGCACTGCTCCTTAGCTTGCATGACTGAAAAGACCATGCTTTAAAGCATGCACATAGCAAAGTTTCCAGCTCCCTCATTTCAGACAAACATTACTATAATGCAAGCAGTCCATCCAGCTTTCCATTGTGCTACTGTACCCAAACTTTAAGGCTTTAAAAAAAGGGTGAAACACCCTAACACTGCTCTAAAATAACCCTAGCTAAGAAAAAACACAGCAGCAGAGTAGTAGATTTCACAGAAGGCCAAACTGATGGGTGCTAGCACTAAAAGAAAGTGAAGAGCTGATGTAGCCCCAAACGCTGTGTTTGTACATGACAGCAGAGACACTGCAGATGACCAAGTGTTCATTTGCTTTGATATGTTGTGAAACAATCTTCCCCTACATGGTTCTGCTTTTCTCCCCCTTTCCACTGCAAAATACACTGCATTGCTCTTTGTCTCCTGTAAATTTAGCCTTAAACTCAACTCTAAATTTATGCAAGCAAATCCATCACAAACATTTACCTGCTCAAATTACCACAGGGCTGTTTCTCTGCTTAGCTACTGAGGAGCTTGTTTGCTGCAGAAATATTTAATCAGAGTAAGCTGAACATCAGGTTACTGTCCAGTGAAACTAATGTAGTTCAACCTTTCCTCTATCCCCACGGAGTCCTTCTCTTTCTTTTATTTCTAACTTCACAGAAGGCTTCTTTCTCATTAAAAGCTCTCCTACACATCTGTCCTGGGTTCAGCAGCTGCAGTCAGTTTTTCTCCTCCTTAGTAGCTGTGT
>JBAFWW010046203.1:1139-17211 GCA_036873685.1 Agapornis canus | reverse complement strand
GGGACGGTGACTCCACCACTGCCCTGGGCAGCCTGTTCCAATGCCTGAGCACCCTTTAGGTGTAGAATTTCTTCCTAATACCCAGTCTAAACCGTGACACAAAGTGGGAGAAGATTACTTCACCTGTACTAATATTCCACTTCAGCTTCTTGCAGCTACAGCCCTCCCGTACCTGATGGCAGAGAGATCAGGTGGGAAGACCTATTTCTACTCTCAACCAACACATTAAGAGGAGGTCAGTGATCTCTGAGCTGTCCTGTGCAGCAGGGCCCCAGCATTAGGGAGGCCTGAACTGCCCTGCAGACCCAGAGCTGGCAGAGGGATCATGGCTGAGCCCCACGTTTTCAATACACTACCCTAGTGAGGAACCTGAGGGGCAGCAAGAAACTGGGGGGAGCACAGGAAAATGGCTTGTGTTACAAGTAAGGTCAGACAAGGGGTGGAGGAGCCCTGTCAACATGCAAATGTACAGTCTGCATAATTGGGCAGTCAGGATTAAAGAAGCACAGAGAAGGATAAGGCTTACATGGAGGGACAGAGGGAAATGAGAGCAGCACAGGGAGAAAATACTGCAGACAGATAAAACATCTGAGATAAGCAAGAGCAGAAGTATTGTTGGAATGCTCAAAGGCAGTGAAAGGAAAAGGGAGCTGAGAGGAGCAGCGCTGTGTGTTACTAATCCAGCGTGTATCTGAGTCAGCCCGGGAGTGTGCAAATGAATTTTAAAGGGAGCTTGAAATCAAAGGGGAGTGTCAGCTGGGCATTAAACATCCCCTTTAGTGGTGACCTTGAGCACCCGGACCACGGCTACCTAACAGCCAAACACAGCGCTCCTGAACGGTTCCTTCAGACCTCATCCATTATTAATTTTGCCTTTGGTGAATAGGTCATCCTCCACCAGGATATTTGTCAGCTGTCAAAATCACCCAAGTGGTGGCCTCTGACAGCCTTCCTGCTGTCTCCTGCCCCAGGGCAAGGAAAGCAGCGGTGCTTGCTGATTGTCTATGCTCAGCTTTTCCCAGGAGCTGTGCTTACTGTGTCTGGCTGGACCCAGTGAGGTCTCAAGTGCTTATGCTGCTCAGCAGTGACCAACTTCAAAAGCACCCACTCATCCAGTCTCCCCTTTGGGCCAGGTCCAGGAGCCTTCCAGTGCTCTGTGCAACCACCCTTCAGCCCTTCTCCTTACCCAGCTCCTAATGCTCCAGGGACTCTCTTCCCTCTGGCTTGTTTGTACAGAGAAGACAGTTGTGGCCAAGCCAAGTCCAAAGCCATGTTCTACACAAAGCCAGATGTAGAAGCAAAAATGTAATACTGGTTTTTTGAGACTTGTATTGTGCTAATGCCTAAGGGTAGGAATTGCGTTGTACTCGCAACTGTGCAAATGTGAAACATAAAGAGCATTTGCTGCCCTGGAAAGCTTGTGTTGGTGAGAAAGAAAGAGAGGGAGTGAGTGAATGCAGACAGGGGAGCATGAAGAAGACCCGGATGGGGCTGTGATATAGTAGTCAGATGGAGGTACCTCCTTTTTCACTGCAAGGGTCCCTGCTGGTTTCTAGTAGCTGGAATAGAGAGAGTAAGATGATGCTTTATTAACATCATGCAGAATACAAATATTGTTTTGTTTTCTTTACTGCCAAAATGGAACTTCTTCAAGTGACTTTCAGCTCAGAGAAATGCAGGAGCAAGAGGAGATGGTGGTGGCTGTAAGTGTTCAGAGAGAGACTTGTTTGCTTGTGCGTTGTGCTGAACATGTGAAGGAGTCTTTCTCTGAAATGTGTCCCTGCTTGGTTTGTTCCCTAACACCCTAAATTTGGATTCAGCAAAAATAAACCTGCTGCTTGACAGCTCTTTAAAGGGTGATGGGAGGAGAAGATGGGTGAGGAAACTGCTTTAAGAAAAAACCCAGCCCTTAAAAATGTGGGGTGCAGCTCAGTTCTGCTTTTACTCCAAGTGTTACGCCATCCTCACTGCGAGCTGTGAGTAAACTCGGCGAGTGAAGCCATCCAGGTGGAGTGTGGGGACAATCTGTCCTTAGGCAGTGTTGTCCCACTTCATGTTGCCTCTGCGGTTACTTTCCAGCAGGGCAAAGCTTCAGCTGGGTGATTAGAGCTGACCAGCATCTGACCTTGTCTCATCATCCAGGGTTTCTATCCCCAGACTTTTCCCCTGGGCCCCAGTAATTCAGCCGAAGCACTCACTTTAATCCTTCAGCAGGGTATCTCAGGAAATGCACTTACTCATCTCTCCCAGAATATCTGAAGGGAGAAGAAGCTGGGCGAAAGTTTAATAGAGGAAAATGTGAGTCCGGCCAGAGAAGTGAAATTAAGTGTTAACAAACCCCAACAACACAAAGCTTTGCACGCTCAGATTGTAAATCTCCTCCTATCGCAGTTAGTCAAGTCTCTCATTTTATGTAGTGTCACATTTGACTTATTCTGCAGCTCTCGCAGAATGTTTCAGACCCAGCAGGAACTGAACTTCTAATAAAACAGTAATAATAAAGAAAAACCCAGGCAGGCCTTCAACAGGCACTAGTGAGAAGCAGAGCAGGAGGGGGAGGGCAGGGAAGATTTGAGTGGAGAAAGAGGAGAAAAAGAGAAAATGCAGCCTTGTCCAACTTCAGTATCCTTTATGCACCACTTGCTTTTTTGCCTTATTCCTTTCCTTGCCTACACATAGGCTGTATGGCTGATTAAGTAAAGCAAGTGGAGAGCCTGAGGATGCAGATCTATAAATCTGAAAGAGCAGGTATTCCTGACTTATGTGTCATTTTACTGCTCAGGATTCTTCTTTCACTTCACTTGATTTTGGAAATACTGTCTTTTGTCACAGTTTAATTAATCTTGTACTCTCAGACTGTAACTTTGATTGTCTAAAAGGTACAGTGCTGTGCTTGGAAGTGGTTTTAGGGCTTGTTATATTGCCACTGTCTCTTAATGTTTTATATCATCATCATTCATTATGTCCAGGCTTGGCTTTCCCTAACTTTTGGTTGCTCCAAGGTGGGTCATGTTCTCTGCAATGTCTTTATCTCCATTGCTATAGCATTCCTAAGCTCTGGAAGGGTCAGCTTGGCTCCTCAGGAGAATCCAGCTCTTTAGAGGAACAAAATTCCTCTACTGAAACACTATAGGAGCACTGTGAGCTGTTGAGGCATCCCAGTGCCTTCTGCATACTGACAAAATGGGGCATTCTACTATATTCTTCCTAGAGAGGTTTCTTGGGTTTTCTTCAAGATAAAATTGGGCAGAAAAATCTTTCCTATTCAGGGGAAAAATGATAAATCAACCAACAGATTTCCTCTTGTCAGAGCTTTATTACCACACAACCTTAGTCTAGCAAAGCTACCAAAGATGGAGCCTCATTCACACCTCACTGCTGGTGAATCACTCCTGGAAAACCACAGCTCTTTACATGGAAAACGATGTCTGAAGTGTTTCTGAAAGAGCTGCCTGGCAAAATGCAACATCCGAGGCAGCCTGTGAGGGTCTGAAAAACAAAACACAGAATAATTCATGCTGTTTAACCCAGTCCTCTTCATCTTTGTAATAGAGATCTTCAGCATCTTCTGCAGCTCTACACTGTGCACTGGTATGCATGCAGTGCTTAAAACAGCTATTAACTCTCATTTGTGTGATGAACACAGCATATCCTCCCTAAACTCGCAACTTACTCTGTGAATACAGAATTAATTTTCTGAGACTCAAGCTAGGTAAATTAATTTCCAATCAATTTTAAAAATCAGCCTTTAAAAGAAGAAAAGGGTTCTCAGTAATTACAGAGAGGTTTCAGACTCTCCAAACTCGGAAGGCCAAATTTGCGAAAATCAAGTCAACAGCCTGCAAAATTACAGGGCTGATTTGTGAAAACTGTGTTGAACAGCTCATTGTGAAAGGATGTGATTTGTGTACTATATACTATACTACAGTCTTGTAAAAACTGGTTTTCAAACCCCTGAAGGCTAATGTCTTTTTTTTCTTCTTATTTAACAGCTGAGATTACTGAACAGTCACTTGTCTTCAGCTGCTCACACCAGAAATACTGTTGGACAGCAAAGATTTGAGGTAGGAGTAGATCATGTCCTGTTCTGCAAAGCCAAGAACTGGCTGCTGCTTTTTCAGTTAAAAATATTAGAATGACTAAACTAAGCTGTTTAATGAAAGCAACAGATTATGATTGTAAAAGGATCAAAATCAGGCAGGATAACAATTCATGCTGTTCCCGAGGCCGTGGCAATATAAGAAATACAGATATAATACAGTATAAGAAATTGGCCAGTCAGTCTTTTGTCCTCAGCAAATGTACGTGCTGTGATACTCGCAAATGAGGAGATTCAGCCTGCTTGTTTGTAATGTCCTGGTCCTGCCCTTTTCTATGCTTCAGATTTTGCTTCTGGTTAATCATAGAGATTTGAATAGGACTACTTATGGCAGTAAAGTTCAACAGATGTACATGTGCTTTTACCACAGCATAGTTTTTAGTTGCTTGGGACTACACACCATGCAACATATAACAACTTCTTAAATGCAATATTGGGTGGAGGAGGTATGTTTTTGCCCTCCAGCTGTACTGAAGGAGAACCACAAATGCCACTTAACCCATTGGCAGGCACTATATGCAGCAGAGCAATGATGCCTTCCCTTCTGACCTGCAGCTTATGTGCATGACTAAGGGCAAGACAGAGCACTGAAGGCTAGGTAAAGAGTTCCACAGTCAGTGAAATGCTGTTCCTGAAGCTAAGGATGCTTTAGAAGCATCTGGAGATGTCTGTGTAAGCAGCATTGTCCAGATGCTCTGTGTTAAACCTGAGGCCTCAAGGCAGTTGCACCCTCTCTTTTTTGAACTGTACCCATCAATATTGCATCCTTTGGAAATACCAAGCCCAGTGACAACAGCATTTCACACTCCAGCCATTTGTACTTCTCTTTATGTTAATGTACTAATAATAAAGAAGGGAATAAGACTTTCTGCTGAAATCCTAACATTTGTTCAGCACTGCTATAAATATGGCTGTAATCTCTGAGCCGATGCACTTGCGTAAGGACCAGAGGAGCTATCAAAGGAACCCCTGTACTCTGTTTTTCTGGTTTGATTTATTTAGTTGAAAAGAGTTTCCAACCCTCAACTGCCAGGATAACCATTAGTGTGACCCAAGCAAAAACAAAAGAAGGAAAGTTCTGGTGAGAGTACCGTGAAGGTGGCAAGAGATTGAGACCCCCTGTGTTTAACATGGAGACTCATGCACACATTAAATACTAATGCAGAAAGAAAAGAAGTAAAATCACTGAAATCTAAGTGTGTGAAATGTGAAAAGCAGAAAGGAAAATTGCAAAATCAATACAAATGGAAATGAAATGAGAATTGAGGATAAACCAAAAGCAAATAGAAACCAGCAAGAACAACACACACCCCCCACCCCCGAGTCAACAAATTGGGATCTTGAAAAGATAACATTTTCAGCCTAGTGAGTCATTGTCTGATTTTGCAGGTGGCTGAAATAATAAAGCCCTATTAAGTTAAGATGTTTAGAAAAGGTATTTACTACTTGAAGGGTGTCTAGCATTTCCAGTCTCCAGTTCAGTGTGGTGTTCCAGAGATCAGTGTGTGCAGTACCAGCCATCAGTTTATAATGAAGCTGTGAGGGTTATATAGTGCTTGGACTCCATGATCTTAGAGGGCTTTCCCAAGCTAAATGATCCTATGACTGCATAGGGCTGGGACATGGCTTTACAGCAGCTCTGTGAATGGGACCTTTGATGGCTGATCCTTGATCAGCCTACTATCATAATTTACTAAGTTGTACTGTAAAAGACTATCTTGAGGAAGGAGGGGGAATGAGGAGCAGAACAAGTGCAATATGAGTATGAGGCTTCTGGGCATGACTTAGGTCAGTAGGTTTTCATGGTATTACCATGAAATAGGTGAGGTGAAGTGCTTTACCTGCCATTTCTGGAGGCAGTTAGGTCTGAAGCAGTGTGTTTGTATTACCACCCACACTGTGGGGAGGTTCTTGGAAAGCCTCACTGGATCTCTGCATGCTTTAACAAAAACATCTATAGAAATGGTTCAAATAAAGGCTAAAATATGGCACCTCCCACAGGACAGTGTTGGTTTGCTCAACATGTAACAAACAGGATGTACCAGCCTGCAGAGGTGCTGCTGTGCCAAGGGTAAAGTGTTGGCTATGCACAGCGCACAGCCAGCTGTATAGCTGGCCTACTCTTGATATCCCCACGATATATTTTCCCTATCTCATGGTCTATATTTTGTATTGTTAAGTTGCTGCTGCTATTACTTGCTTTGGGAACAGACCACAGAAGTACTGGTCATGATCAAGAACCTCTGCTTGCACAGTGCCCAGCAGTGAGAACACAAAGATTATGCCCACCTCAAGGGATTCATGATCCCATCTGTCTGGTGTTGAAAAGATTTGACCAGCCCTTCGAGATGAAACTTTTCCTTTATTAGCTCCCTATACAAGAAATAACTCCCCTTATTCTATTTTCCTTCCTTTTCCCCTCCCATAATCCCTGGGAGTTCTTTTTTAACTAGATTTTTTTTTCCCCTGAGAAATTACAAATAAATTTCAACCTGGGGGAAAAAAGGATTAAAAATACATAAATAATGATGTGTTTAAAAGGTGCACTGGAAGGTGGAAGAGCTGTAATTATAGCAAGTGGGATGCAGAATGGGAGAAAATGTCAAATCAAGACATTAACTTTTAAATGGCAAGAACACTCCGACAGGAAAAGATGAAAATAAGGTACATCAGATCAGTAAAATCATGAGCCAGTTTCTACCTAATCAAACTCTTCCTTCAGTGGACCTTGATACTGCTTATTCATTTAATTATTTGGTGGTTTGCCTCATTTGACAGTAGGTTATGCTCCTAGGAGCTTTATGGTTAGAAGGTCTCTGCCTGGGAAGAGGCAGAAAGAATACAAAGGAATAATGACTAACTGGGTACGCAGGAGAAAATGACTGGAGCAAAAAGCCGGAGTCGTTATGGCTAGTGATGCTTAAGTTGGTGTTTTAAACTGGCCTTGATGATCTGGATGCCTGGGAAAGTTCCCATCATTTGTATCCAGATTCTCCAGGTGACTTTGGAAACCTCAGTTCCCTGTAGTATTTAGCACCCAAGGCAGCATGTCCTCAGCCTTGGCTCATGACTGCTGTTGTGAGCACTGTCAAGGCACTTTGGAATCAGGGAAATTAATCCATTTCCGTATCCATGGGCAGTCTGAGTGAAGAACAAATGACCGGAGCAATCTGCACACCACTATTCATGACACATATCAGAACCAGAGCAAGAAAATGGATCACAAATCTCCTGATGTGGCTCTTGATCTGGATCTTATAGTCCTGCTACAAATTAGAGGTGAAGGTGATCTTGCAGTTTTATTCAGGAGGAGAGGACACAGGCTTTTAATAAGGACTCAGTGAAACAAGGGAGAAGTTATTTCCTGGAAAGCACTGAGCTGTCAGCATGAGGTTCCTGCCCTGTGCAGGGCTCCATCCCAAAACAGGGAAGAAGGTGATTGGGACCAGATTTAAAGCTTATTGAAATGGTGAGATTTCTTCTTTGACCTCCCTGCGTTGGGCTTCAGTGCACTAAAAGATTTGCTACATAAACAAGATATGTATGGAGATCATGGACACGATGAACAAAAGACAGGATATTATAGACCAGCTTCTCCACTGAAATGCAGTGTCTGAACGCAGCCTTTCTCATGAATGAATAATGAAGTGTCCATGTTTTATTAGCTTTACTTAAAATTGTCTACTAGTTGAACAACCTTTTGAGCCTTTTAACACTTTGAAATTCGCTGTAGCAATGGTTTCTTTTTTGTTCTTTTCAAGATACAGTAGCTAATCTGATGTTAGTGTTTCAGTAATTGTCTCAGGTAATGTGCATGAGGAATAATTCCATTCTGTGAAATGAATATTAGGAGAATATTTAACATACAAGTTTGCTACATGATGAACTTATGGGGTAGGTGCACACATTAATTGCTCAGGTGTTGATTTATTAATTATTATTTTTTTTCTTAGCTCTGTCTACCCACTGCCCTTTTCTGTGGCCAGATTTGACAGTGGGGAACCTCAGAGTCAAGAGCTCATCGGCTCACAAAGGGGCTTCCTGCATATGGTAAGTCTTGTGCTGATAAACCAATGCTCAACTGGCAGCTTAACCAAAAGATACATCGTTCTGTCACCACCACTGCTTTGTGTGAGCCCAGCAGCTTCTTCTGCCAAAGAGAGTAGCACATTCATTAATGATACAGGTATGTTTCTTATTTACTCTTAAGGGGCTTTATCCGAGCAGACCCAGCGCCTTACTGGCACTTTTCCTGCAGTACAACCATAACTCTCATTGCAGGCAGAAAGGACTTCAGAAATAATGGTAGTTTTAGTAGAACTCCATGTTGACCAATGCTGACGCAAATCACTTGCCTTCAATGGCGTTTGTTCGGCAGTGCTGCAGCCTTGACTCTTTGGGGCAGGGCAGACTTTGTAACCATGCACAAAACCTGGTTAGAATTGTTATTTAAAGCCAAGCGGTGTTACGGGTTTATTGTTAATATCAGGGGGGAATGTTACTTGCAAGGCTGTGCTTTGATTTTCCTTCCGTCTCCTGAAGCAACATGCTCACAGAAGAATTCACAGCCCTCTCAAATTACATATTACAACAACTTACTCCACAATCCATTCTGAGCATAGCTGAAAAGTGTGTTTAATATTGCTGCTGTTGTTTCTATCTTTCTCTGTATAACGTTAGTACTTGATTTTCTGTGTCATCCTCAGCTGGTATATATTTGCATAGCTCTGTTGACATCAATAGTGCTATATTGATTTATACTGCTTGTGTCTGCCTCATTATTCTTTTTATTTTTCGTTTGAGGAGCTTGGTGTATTTTCAGATTCACAGAAGATAAAAAGGGATTGGATTGCCTTCTCAGAACAACATTCATGCAGTGTCTGCTGATGGGGTGTTTTAGACAGGGTAAGCAAACAGGCAAGCGAGACATACCAGTGAGGTTCTGTAAATACTGGGGCTGCTTGTGCACCATCTGCAGAATATATTGGATGCATAGGTTGGGATTTTTAAAGGCACCTAAGATTTCTAGCTATCAGTAGTAGCTGGAAGGATTTGGTGTCCCATGAAACAAGGCTGCCAGTTGTGATTTACTGTTTACAAACAGACAAACTTGCTTTTCCAGAGATGACTGAAGTCTCTGTCTCTCCAGACTAAAGCATGAAGTTCAGAGGTCAGGAACAAGATGTAAGAGGGAACAGGCAGAAGAGGAAAGGATTGGCCAAAAATGAAATTAACACCCAAGAGATGGGTGTCCATGAAGATACCTTCATTCCTCTCTGAAGGGAATATTCTGAAGACAGGAGGAGATGATGCTGCATCACTGTACAAGCAGCAGTCATGTTGCGCCTTGCAGGACAGTGAGAAAATGCCTCCATGCCTTCTCTCACTCTCTTGCTCATGAGCAGGCCCTTGGGTCTGAGTGCAAGAAAAGGTGCAAAATCCACTGATACAGAGATTACACTATAAGAAGATAACCCCACCTTATCTACTCTCACCTTTCAGATGGAATCCTGGTGTGTCAGTAACATACCCAGCCTGGAAAGGACTATCCTTCCCTGGATCTCTTCACAGGTAAGCACACTGGGCAGAGGTCCTTCTCAGTCCCCATCATGCCGTACTCTGCAGAGGAACCTTTAAGCTACTTCCCAAGTTCAGTGTATAAAGTGTTAAAGGGAGAGAAATTGAAGACTTCTTCCCCCTCTGCTTTGAGGGGCTTTCCATCAATTTTCTTTCTCCTTTTTTCTTTTCTCTGCACTGCACTTGAGATGGAAGCATCTGGATCGAAGAGAATTATCTCTTAACAGCAACTTGGGTTGTAGTACATTTCAAAGACTCAGGTTTTATTAGTCACAGAAGACCTTGTAAAAGTTTGCTTGGGATCATTTTTAACAACAACCAATAAACCTTCCCCCATCAGCCAATGAAAAACAACCCAAGTCTCCCCCCAACTCCTGCACAGATGTGTCTTACAGAAATACAGCTATTTTGGAGAAGCAAAAGTGACATTTTCACCAACTTGGAGATTTTATCCACAGTAGCTTACACTAATATGGACCCAATTTCCTTCTGAAAGCTACCTGAACGTTAAGCATGCTTGATGGTCAGTTGACATAATATTGTTTGCAGAGGTCAGTAATTGGATTTAACTTCACTTTGTTCCTTTCTGTCCTCAGTCTACTTAAGGCCAGAGGAGACCTGTAAGCCCAGACTCTGTTCCTGCATGTTCCATGTCAGATGACTGTTTTCATGAAAGCATATTAATGCAACACATTAAATAGCAAGCCTGGAAAATTCTTGTGCCCATTCCATCTGCAGCAGCTGAAAAAACATGTAGGTTAAAAAGCAGCATTGCCTGCACTGTTAACTGCTTTAGTATCCAGTGTCATGTTCAGTCTGCTAAACCAAAAGTTACCTCCAGCAGTTTGTTGGTAATAAGGAAAGATAATATATGGGGAAAAGAGGCAGAGGATGACACGTTGATTCCAGGGCTGTGCTGCCCCAGAATTGTCATCAAATTAAAAATGAAAACCAAGCACATTCAACAGCTTTAAAAACCAAGACAATCCTGTAAGTGCCTAAGGGCAGATATAGAAACTTCAGGGCCTCGGGTATGAAGATGTGGACCAGTTAGTCCAGTTCTGCTCTCTGCAGATTAACTTCTTCAGTAGAAAACTGCACTGCTTTCATCTGTAGAATTACACTGATAAATATGAGTAAACTACAGGATATCTCCTAATCCATTTCTGACAAATAAAGTTATTGTAGCTGCCCTACTCTAGTGCCAACAAAAAAATAGAGGAAAGGTATGAACTTTAGAAATGTAAACCTGAGCTGTCATTAAAAATCAATTTTCATGATAAATTTAATTCACATTTCACAGAGAGCTGTGTAATATCAATAAAAATGCTTTAATAATTGCTGTGCTGGCACACAGTACAGTGTAAGACATAAAGAGATATGAATTTCTGTAATTTAAATATGTGGAACTAAACATTGTTTTTTAAAAGAAACCCTTTCTCAGGGAGAAAAAATGGATGTTGGAGGAGGATGTAATTTATTAGGAATTCCATTCCACCCCCGTGTACAAAGACTGCTCTGAAATTAAAACTTTGAGAGATCAGGTTTCTAATTTATTCAGTGAGTTAAAGGGCAGAAAAGGACCAGGATCAGGTAGTCTGACCTCCTGGATAACCCAGGCTATTAAATTTCACACAGTTCTTCCTACATCATAACCAGTGTTGGGCTAAAACATAGTTTCTCTTAAAAATTGATTTTAAATACTCATTCTTGTGTCTATTCCATGCGCTTTTTGGTGAAGGTGGAAGACAAGAACAAATTTAAATGGATTGGGTTGCAGTGACATACCCATAGAACTGATGTAGCACAGGATAGTGCAGTTTGAACTGAGCATCACTGAAATATAAACAGCTGGTCTTTTCTGGTAAGGAAAGCTGACCAATTTTCAAGCAGGCGTGTATGCTACCTGTCCAGCAGTGTGCTTTTGCAAATGGTTCTGAAAGGGACCAAAGGGCAGGTATATGCAGGGAGGTTGGAACTAGCTGATCTTTAAGGTCCTTCCCAGCTCTACCCAGTTGATGATTCTGATTCTGAATCTCTTGGTCACATTTGAAAATCCCATTCCCAAACAGAAAAAAAGCAGCTGAGAGTTAAATGCTGAACTTCTGAAGCATTGGTAGTTTTCTCATTTACATGCAATTGAGGTCAGAATTTCACCCTAGAAGATCAGTTAACTTTTTATGATGTTAACTGAAGAACTGTGATAATATTTGCAGTTTGTGCTTTGCTTCCACAGCAGATATAATTCATAACCTTTTCTCCTCTCTTTTTTTGTAAATCTTGGTGTCCCTTATATTTGTTCCTCCACCAACATGAATATTTGTGATTCTTCCAAATGTGATGCAGTCTCCAAATTTCATTACTGTACCATTTATTTGATATTTTAGATATTAGATGCTCAGGAAAATGGGATTGCAGCATCAAACCTTCCAGGATCCTTCATCCACAATGACACAATCCCCGATACTGCCATTTATCACCACGCTTTACAGTTTCACGATCAACACAGCATTTGTTCTATCCACATAATTTGGAATCGTGTTTTCAGGCAAGGCTTCCCAAAAACCAAGTGACATCTGCTTTACTCTCTGTATATGTGAATGCTGCCATTCACCAATGTGCATCCTGTGGGATAAGGAATTTCAGACAATTAGAAGCACAGTCTGTGTTAGCTTCCACTAGGCTGTTTAACAACTCCCAAGGAGCCAGCCGGATCCAAAACCTCCGAGTTTGTCTGGCCATACACAATAAACAGCACAGCTTTACTGCTTATGACTCCCTTGTTCTTAAGATCCCCTCCAACCCTAACTATGCTATGAATCTATGATTCTTGACCTCAGATCTGCCTTGTGGCAGTGAGGTCCACCGATGGGTTAGTTTGTTAATTTGTGAAAGGAATGATTGTCTCTTTTCTATATATTTTCTCTTGATGTTGTTCTAGAAACCTGTCTTCTGCTGGGTTTCCACTAACTACTTTTAGTGCTGCATTTATCACTATTCTTGAACTATTTCTTTTTTCTTAAAGGTCATGGGTTTCTATTTTTCCTTGTTGGTTCGCTTTGGGCATTCTTTCTTCCTTAAATGTTTCTGTTTCAAGCCACATTCTAGGAGAACACCTCTTAAAGCAACCAGTCCAGCCCTTGGCTATGAAGCAAGGCAATCTTCTTTGATAAGCAATACAATTTGTATTTGCAATGCAATTTGGAGAAAATTGTTTTAGTTTTATGGAACTGTTTTAAATTCCTCTGCCATCCACACAATTGCCCTGGATTTTATTTTGTATTAGAATTTTGGTTCTCATTATTTGCTATTCTTACAAATGCACTCTACAAGCAGGGTTGGAACAATAACAAAAAGGCTCTTTTCCCCATTCCTTTTGGTTTTTTGCATTCTCAGATCAAACTCTTTCTAAAATAAAAATAACAGTCTGCAAGACAAACATTCTGCTATTTTAAAGTACCCATCTCCTGAAAAGATACTAACCCCAAAAAGACATGCTTGCATCTGCTGAGCATCTCATGTAGACTAAAGTCTCTTAAATTTCATCTTTACAGCTTAATGTTGAAATACAGTGCAAATTACTCTTGCTAGAAGCAAGGTTCTTGCCATTTCCTCAAGCAATGAATTACCTCCTGATCTTCAAGTTATTTCAAAGTATTCTTTTCAGATAGGTATGCCAGGGGCTAGTCCTCAGAAAACCCCTTTTAGTGTTTGTATGGGTGCAGATTTTATTTTGCTCCGAAGTCTAATGGTGATAGGGAAATAGCAATTGTTGCTTTGGGTCTGTGTTAACCTTTCTCTCTTCATTACCTAGGAACAGAAAGCTTTTGGTATCTGTCTCAGATCAGAAGATCAAAGGTTTACTAGTACATGTTTAAAAAGTATCTTTTCTGTGGGTGTTAACTAAGAGTATCCAGTTGAGTACACTGGAGATTAACCTCAAAAACAGAGACTAGGCAAGGTACCAGAGCATACTAGTGCCTATAAGAAAAACATATGGGGGAGCAAAAAAGTGCTATTTTCTCAAACCCAGTGCCAGGAAAGATGTGTTTCTAGGGAAAAGCTACAGGCAGCCTAAGAACAAGTGTGCATGGAGGTCAGTGGTATCCTTCCTGGTAAGATGACTTTAACTACTCAGCTGGAGGCAAGAACACACTGGAGACAGAGATTCCTGAGTATCTGTCTGAGGCTTTTGTAACCGTAAGGACTACCTGCCTTCCCTCCAGAGTCAATAAACAGTTTTGCTGGAGCAGACCCAGAAAAGGTATAATTTACCTCTGTTACATCCAAGAAGGTGGCCCGTGATTTCTAATGCTTGGTACAAATGGTACAAATATTATGCAGCAGAAAAATGTTTTGTGATAGAGGATGAGTTAGATGGATGGGTTTTAATCTTATTTTTTTTTCAGTTGACATGCAAATGTAGGGATTTGGTTCTGCAAAGAATAAATCACATATTGTTTCTGTTTCCACATACATGCATTCAAGAAGAAAACAGACTGAGCAGACTCTCAGCCATGCAATGAATGTCTGCAGAAACATATCCGACTACAGGTCTCCTAAGTCACTTTAATGGTGATGGATGTGCAGGAAACTGTAATCAATTACATTGCCCTGAAAATTACATAGTTATTTTCCAAAAACCTCAACAGGTAACAGTTGTTTGATACAGTACAGCTTAATATTCCTCAGAAGACAGAGACCTTGTAATATTTGAGCTTGCCTGCACACACAAATTGTATCACTTCAACAACACATGTACAGCTTCTTCTGTGTAGTCAGATTGTATAGATCTGGCAGGCGGCTTTAAGTGAGACAGAAGAACCCAAAGCAGGACAGAGGAATGCATTTGTTAAACAGAGGGAGCTCTAAGGTCAGATCTAGGAGGTGATGTCCTTTAGCTTGATATTTGAGAATGTTTAAAACCTAGCCATGTGCCTCTGCAGTGAGCAGTGTGGTCTCCTGTAAGGTACATGCATGATCAGATTACTGACAGCTTTGTGCTTTCTCCTCTTCTGATTCACACCCATAGGCACCAGCTTAAAAGTCACTGCATGCCATCCAGGAGATGTGGTGTGGAGAGAGGTGGCAAAGATGTAATTTGCTGTCTGGGTCGAGAGGGTGTATCTGATTCCCAGTATTTCCCATAATAACTTAATTCTCATAGAAAACATATTAGGACTGTTTCTTGACTGTTGGCCTAACTTAGGGGACACTAAACACACATTATACAGTCAAGCAGAGCATCATCCCAAGAGTCAGAGCAGCCTGAAGGAAGACCACTGGAAAAATACACATGGATGTTCTCAGCCTGTGTTCATTCCCCTTTCTGTGGCCCTTCTTGGTATCTCAATGAAACGATAAACAGTTACAGGAGGTGTCAAGAGGTAGATTTGGTTCTTGCAGAGATGGAGAATTTAATGAGTTCTCTTTTTCCTCCTCTCCAGCCTTCCTGAATACGTTCCAGAAGTGTGCAATAGCCTGGTCACCTGGACAGAGGAAAACCAAAACCGCTTCCAGAGCCGCCCTTCTCCACCCTGAACACTGAGTCTCCACAGCTTTGGCGCTCTTTTGCTCCTCCTCTACTCTTAATCCTTCCTAGCAAATCCCCCCATCCTCTCAGGTCTCTGCTCCGAAGCCAAACTGAGCAGCTTCACACATCCTCCTTCCGTGCCTGTGTCCCCTGGGCAGGAGACAGAAGCACTAGGTGAAAAGGATGACCACAAGAACAAACTCAAGAAGGTAAATTTATTGGTTCCAGAGTCCTTTTGGTGCTGAGGTGGGAAAGCTGAAGAGAGGAGACAAGAAAGCTGAGGAAAGCAAATGGGCACACACGGCAGGGGAAGGAGGGGGAGCTGCAGGTGGCCAGACCTCACAGCATGGGCTGGGCTGGACTGGTCTGGGCTGGTCTGGGCTGAGGGAAGCCCCTGTTTTGTCTGGAGCCGCGCCACCTGTGGGGCAGCCATGTTGGGGTGTTGGCTTGCGGTGACCACAGCCCCGGTTTCCCAGGGCAGAGCTGTGGTGGTTGCCTTCGTGGGACAGGAGCAGGAGGACAAGAGCCCACCATGTCCTGTGCAGAAGACAGGCGTCGACACATAGACTGAACAGTGGCAGCTGCAGCACCCAGGAGCGGCTGAGGTGGCAAGGGACGGCCACTTGAGGTACCTCCAGGGGCTGAGGGAAGAGAAGGGCTGGACACGAGGGGCTGACGGGCGATAGGGGATAACGGGGCGGTCGAAACTGAGGAGAAAGTTGGTGGAACGAGGAGAGGAGGCTGCGGGGGACACTGAGGGCAGCGGGCGGACAGAGAACGGCGAGGGCTGAGGACGGGCTGGGGCCGCTGAGGGCGGGTGGGGGCCATAGGGGCAGCGATGGCAAGAGCGGGCGAGAGCCATA